>SNQJ01S0062462.1:0-34182 GCA_010110895.2 Picea sitchensis
TTGGCTTGACATTCCATGCCTTGCATTGACATGACTTTCCTTGACATGTCATGCCATGCCTTGCCTTGACATGCCATCATGCCCAGCCTTATCATTCCCCGCCTTTACAAGTCATTCCTTGCCTTGACATGTCTTGCCTTGCCTTCACATGCCATGCCTTGCCTTGCCTTAACATGCCATACTTTTCTGCCTTGACATGTCATGCCTTGCCTTGACATTTCTTTCCTTGAAATGGCTTGCCTTGACTTGACATGCCATTTCCTTTCCTTGTNGCCTTGCCTTCACATGCCATGCCTTGCCTTGCCTTAACATGCCATACTTTTCTGCCTTGACATGTCATGCCTTGCCTTGACATTTCTTTCCTTGAAATGGCTTGCCTTGACTTGACATGCCATTTCCTTTCCTTGACATGCCATGCCTTGCCTTTCCTTGACATGCCATGCCTTTCCTTGCCTTGACATGCCATTCCTAGCCTTGACATGCCATGCCTAGCCTTGCCATGTCTTTCCTTGACAAGCCATGCCTTTCCTTGACATGTCTTGCCTTGCCTTAACATTCCTTGCCTTGACAAGCCATGCCTTGCCTTCACATGTCTTGCCTTGCCTTTACATTCCATGCTTTTCCATGTGTTGTCATTCCTTACCATGACTTGCCTTGCAATTTCTTTCCTTTCCATGCATTACCTTTCCCTACCTTGACATGCCTTGCCTTGATATTCCATGCCTTGCCTTGTCATTCCTTGTCATTCCTTTCCCTACCATTCCTTGCCTTGCCTTGACATGCCTTTCCTTGATATACCTTACCTTTCATTGACATGAAATTCCTTGCATTGACATGTCTTTCCTTGACATTTACATGCCTTTCCATGCCTAACATTTCCATGCCTTGCATTGACAATCCATGCCTTGCATTGACATGTCTTGCTTTGCCTTGACATTCCATGACTTGACAAGCCATGCCTTGCCTTGACATGCCATGATTTTCCATGCGTTGTCATGCCTTACCATGACTTTCCTTGGAATGCCTTTCCTTGCCATGTGTTAATGATAAATCTTGTCACTGGTCCGAGAAGCACGCGGGTCTGCAATTTGCACACAGTGCTCAAGCGCAGCTCGGGAGAATTCTTGTTTTTTTCCAAGTATCAAATCAAGTGAGCGTGCAAAGTCTCGCCATTGGCAGCCGAGATCCGTCCGCAAAGAAGATAAACGGTTATTGGGGTGTCGGAGTTGCCAATATACTCGACATTTAGCAGCAGAGAAGTCTCTTCTCTTTAGAGGCTGAATACAGGTCGTCCGATCCAGTGGCACGTGTCGCAAGAGCTGGCCATCTCGGATTCCAGACCTCCTCTATTCTTTATGTACTAGACTCAGTCCCTGATTTAGAGTGATACCTCCTAGAGCCATTATCTCCATTTGATCACCCTTTATAAACAAGTCGTGACATAAAATTGATGGGCGTTGGGCTCTGCTCCTGCAAGCAATCCAGGAGTGACTTCTGACACTAACATTTCTGGCGCCATTGCCGGGGATGGAATTGAAGATTTTCCCTGGGTAGAACGACATTGAGCCTCTGAATATGAAGGTGCATAGGATCATCAGAGCCTTTTAGATTGCTAATTTTGCACCTGGCGACTCTATTGTGACGACTCCGCTGGGGAGAACCTGCTCTGTTAATTGTGGCTTTCAGAGGCAGGCATACGTGGTCTCACCCACAGCTACCTCTAGCTACGCCTGAAACAAATCCAGAGGCGGCGCTCAGAAAGGGAAAGGCCTCCGAAGAAGAAGCGTCCATCACCGAACCAGGTAACCCACCATATCCTTCTGTGGGAGCTCCTTTTTCTCCTCCTTAGTTATTTGACAGGCCTGTCTCTGCAGTTTCCCATTTTTTAAATTTTGGGAGTGTTCTTGTTGAGTTTTCCCCTCCCGGTCTGGGACCAGAGGGACAAGACTTTGTCACTCCCCTCTCCCCTGAAGCTATACCTTGGCGTAGAACTAGGACCACAGAAGAATTCCCCACTCCTGCTCAAGGAGGAGCACCTACTGACTAGAGCTCGGTAGCCTGTTCTTTGAATCACCTCTTGTTTCCCACCCCACTTTGCGATTTACCCTCCATAACCCCTTCGCAGACTCATTCTCCTCCACCCAACGTCCCTATGGCTGGTGCCAATCCCCCTCTGAATAGAATGGATGCTATAGTCGCTGCCAGATACGCTCCCTTAGTTCTTCCCCATCCTATGAATCCTCTCCCTGCTGGAGATTATCTGAAATACATGCCCAAGTTCACTGGGGAAGGAGACTTAACTGCTGAAGAGCACCTGGCTACGTTCTACAATTATGCAGACAACCTCAATATTGAAAATGAGGATGTCTGGATGAGATTTTTCGTCCAGAGCCTGGATGGTGAAGTGAGAAAGTGGTTTAGAGGGTTGGCCCCAGGATCTATTGCTGGGATTGAGGCTCTGGATAGTGCTTTCCTGAGGTAGTGGGGAGATAGGAAGGACTTCATGTATTACATGACAGAATTAGGGTCTTTGAAAAAGATGGAAGGAGAGTCGGTCTCTGACTTCTCCAAAAGATTTAACAAGATGTATAACAAGATCCCTGCAGAGATAAAGCCCTCAGAAGCCTCTGCCCAAATTTCCTATGCTGGTGCATTTGACCCTGATTTCTGCCTTTTGCTGAGAGAAAGAAGAGCCACCTCCTTAGCCCAAATGCAAGATGCGGCCATAGAAGTGGAATCCAATGTATTAGCAGCTGACAGACTGAGGAACAAGGCCGACACAGACAGAAGAAAAGGAAGGTCAGAAGCCTCAACCTCTGGATCATTGGCGCCTCACCCTCAAGTGGATGAACTGACCAAGATGGTGAAGTCTCTGTCTGCAGAGATGGAGAGGATGAGGATGGAAGGGAGGCAGGCATATAAAGGCCCTCAGATCGCTGAAAACAATGGAGGTTTCTGGAGGCCAAATAATTTTACTCCCCCGAATGTGCAAAAAGAGAGGGGAAGAGACAGAGAAGACCAGAAGATTCGGGCCCCTTTTCAAAACAATTTTGTGACCGAAGGGGGAGAAAGAGAATTAGAGGAGCTTGATCCTAAAATCCATTGCGTTAGAGACACTCCTCCCTTTCCTCATCTCACTCAATCAGCATACGAGGAGTCTCTCATGGACAGTCAGCTGAATGAACTGAGTAAGGGAGACAAGGCTAGTGGCGGCCGAGGCAGGTACAACCTAATATCTGATAAAAAGATGGCAGTGCCTGATATTCCTCAGCAGTCCATTAGAGCAGAGAGAACTGCTAATGAAGAAGAAAATGATCACAGAGGTAAGAAAGCTCAACCCCCCTCCCCCATTATCCATAATCATGTTCCTGAAATAAAAGAAATTCCAAAGCCTACATCTTCTTTTAATTTTGAGCATGAGATTCAAAGGATCAGAATCCCTGTGCCCCTCACTGAGCTGATTAAACATGGCGAATTTAAAAAATGCTTCTTTGAGCTTTTACAATCTGAAGCCTCATGCCTTCCCTCAGACTCCATAAACCTCCAAGATGAAAAGCCAACAGTTGTCCTAGGTCCCATGGTAGAAGATAGAGATGACTCATCCCCTCCCTTCTACACCTCCTTGAACATACATGACAAAGTGCTGCACAACTGTTTGATGGACTCAGGGGCCTCTCACAACCTCATGCCCAAAACTGTCATGGAAGAGTTGGGACTAGAAGTTACTAGAGCTTATCATAACCTCTATTCTTTTGACTCCAGGAGAGTTCAGTGTCTTGGAGTGATCAAAGACCTGGTTGTGACCTTGTTCCAACTGCCCATGAAAAGTGTGGTCATGGATATCGTAGTAGCTGATGTCCCCCCCAAGTTCGGAATGTTGTTATCAAGATATTAGATAAAAAGACTGGGGGGAACCTTGCAGATGGACCTCACATATGCTACTATCCCAGTGTTCGGAGGAGAGCATAGAAGACTGTACAGGGAAGCTCAATTGGCCTATATAATCAGTGATGAAGCCGACCCCACCAACCATCCTATTTTTTCCTTAGACACTGATTTAGGCTCCAGTTTACTGTAGCTCACCCATGCCCCAGAGCCGCCTTTGAGACTTAGAAAACAGTCCAATGTTTCCCCTGAAGTTCCTTTCTCCATCACCCCAATCTGGAAAATGTTTTTTGATGGAGCCTGTTCCCGAGAAGGCGCTGGAGCTGGATTAGTTTTTGTGTCGCCTGCTAAGGAAACCATATCTCTGTCATACAGATTAGAATTTGAAGCTACTAACAATGTGGCAGAGTATGAGGCTCTTGTTCTGGGACTAAGGGCTGCGAGGGAAATGGGAATCCAGGAAGTGGCAGTGTTCGGTGATGCCGAGTTGGTGGTCCAGCAGGTCAGAAATGCTTATCAAGATAAGCATCCTCGACTCAGGAGTTACAGGAATGAGGTCTGGGACCTTGTTGACAGTTTCTTCTCGGCATTTAATATTTCTTTCATCCCAAGAGAGGAGAACACCTTGGCGTATTCCTTGGCTGCATCGGCTAGCAATTTCAAAGTACCTCTACCACCCAAATTCAGATATGACGTGGAAGTAAAATACAGACCCTCCATACCTGGCAACGTCAAACATTGGAAGGTATTCGAGGATGATCTTGAGGTCAAGAGGTTCTTGGAGACTGTTGAGGAATTTTCAGAAATGCACATAGACCAAGATGTCGTCCCAGAGGAAGAGCCCGATGGGGGTAATCTTCTAAATAAGATTGCAGGGCGTGACATTGTACAACTGCCCAGCAACCATATTCCCTGGGGACTCGTTCCCTTGGAAAGGATTTTTGATAGTAATGATGTGTCTGTAAAAGGAAAGGTCTTGGAGGAGGACGCTGATACTATTCAGTGCAACATTGGAACCGAGAGTGAGCCCAAGTATGTCAAATTGTCAAGAAGTCTCACAGGGGAGCAGAGGTCTGAATACATTAGACTCTTAAAGGGATTTGCTGATGTGTTTGCCTGGACCTACGAAGACCTCAAAACCTATGACACCTCTGTCATCGAACATAAAATCCCATTAAAGGAGGAGGCAAAGCCTTTCAGGTAGAAGCTGAGGCAGATCAATCCCATGCTGCTGCCCATCATGGAGAGAGAAGTGAAGAAGCTGCTTCAAGCTCAGATCATCGTTCCACTGAGATATTCGGAATGGGTGGCTAACTTGGTGCCAGTAAGGAAAAAGAATGGAGAGATCCGACTCTGTGCAGACTTCAGAAATCTGAACCGGAGCTCACGGAAAGATAACTACCCCTTGCCAAAGATGGAACACATACTACAGAGGGTAATAGGAGCTTCCAGAATGTCCATGATTGACGGTTTCTCTGGCTACAATCAGGTCTCTGTTCTTCCTGAAGACAGGGAAAAGACAACGTTCACCACTCCATGGGGCACGTTCATGTATGCTAAGATGCCATTTGGACTAATGAATGCAGGGGCGAATTTCCAGCGTGACATGGACATAGCTTTTGTTGGGGAAAAAGACAAATTTGTGGTCGTTTATCTGGATGACATCACAGTATTTTCGAAATCTGATGTAGAACACTGTCGTCATCTCAGGAAAGTTTTCTTGAAGTGCAGAAAGTTTGGCATTTCATTAAACCCCAAGAAATCCTTATTCGCCATGCAGGAGGGGAAATTACTAGGCCACATAGTATTAGCAGAAGGAGTTAGGATTGATCCCAGCAGAGTTGAGGCGATACAAGCTTTATCAATCCCGAGGTCTAGGAAGGAGGTCCAATCTTTCCTTGGTAAAACTAGTTTCCTAAGGAGGTTTGTGCCTAACTTTGCTGAGTAGGTAAAGCTTATAATAGCCATGTTAAAGAAAGAAAATGAAGTAAGATGGACCCCTCAATCGCGACATTCCTTTGAACAAATCAAGAAGGCCGTAGCTGAAGCTCCTATGCTGATCAGTCCTGATTACTCGAAGGATTTCCTTATTTTCTCCTTTGCCTCACCCGACACAGTGGCTGCTGTTCTATTACAGACAAATGACGGTGGGTTAGAACAACCTATTGCTTACTTCAGCCGAGCATTAAGGGATGCCGAAGTCAGGTATGACACTATGGAGAAACAAGCTTATGCTCTAGTAAAATCTCTCAAAGCTTTTAGAACCTATATCCTGCAGTCGAAGATCATCGCCTACGTCCCCTCGACTACTGTTAAAGATATTATTATTCAGCCTGACATAGACGAAAGGAGGAGTAAATGGATAGCCAAAATCCTGGAGTTCGACCTGGAAATAAGGCCCACCAAGTTGATCAAAGGGAAAGGTTTAGCCAAGCTACTGGCTGAAGCAAATTTCCAAGCTTTGGGGATAAGTTTCATCAATGAATGCTCAGGTATTCAGCAGGATCGACTATTTGACATAGATCATCAAAAGGATCCCCCATTGGCTCAATTCCCTTGGTATAAGGATATCATATACTTTTGCAGGAGTTGCGACCCCCAGACGGCCTGCAAAGAAGCAAAGCAAGAGCTCTGAAGCTCAAATCAGTCAAATACTGCTTGATCGATCAAATATTATATTGGAAAGACCCCCTGGGGGTGCTTCTAAAATGTATAAGTCCACCAGAGGCTAAGAAGGTCGTAGCTGAATTTCACAGCGGCCTGTGTGGAGGGCACCATTTCTGGAGAGCCACAGCCCACAAAATCCTTAGGGCTGGATACTACTGGCCTACCATGTTTACTGATGTATGCAAAAGGGTCAGAGCCTGCATCAATTGTCAAAAATTCGCAGGAAAGTAGCAGCTTGGGTCTTTTCCGTTAAAACCATTGGTGGTTTCAGGGCCTTTCCAGCAGTGGGGCCTAGATTTTATTGGATAAATTTACTCTCCCTCCAGTGGGCAGCATAGGTGGATCCTCACTGCTACAGATTTTTTTACCAAGTGGATCGAAGCTATTCCCACCAGGAGCGCTTCCCACAAGGTAATCATCGGATTCTTGGAGGACCTCATCACAAGGTTTGGCTGTCCAAATAATATTGTCACTGATAATGCAGCCGCTTTCGGGTCTGAGCCATTAGCCAGGTTCTGTGAGCAGTTCAGGATTAAGCTAATTCACTCCACCCTGTATTATCCATAGGGCAATGGTTTAGCAGAGTCCTCCAACAAAATTTTAATAAGAATCATCAAAAGGTTGTTGGAAGACAATCAAAGGGCTTGGAACTCGAAGCTTAAATTTTCCCTATGGGCTGATCGGGTGACCACAAAGAGAGCTACAGGCCTCTCCTCTTTCCATTTAGTCTATGGAGCCGAAGCTGTCTTCCCTTCTCAGCTAGCCATCCCTGTAGTGAAATTCCTCCAGGACCATCAAGAGGAGCCTGACGACATGATCAGAAGGATTCATCAGCTAGCAGAGATCTAGCATGCTAGGGAGCAGACGTTGGACAGGATCCAGGACCATCAGCAGAAAATCAAGCAGGTTTTCGATAGGAAGGCCAAGAAGGAGCGGTTCCAGGTAGGAGACCTGGTACTGAAATGAAATGCTCCTAAACAAGATAAGGGCAGACACAACAAGTTTGAAGCTCTGTGGATTGGGCCTTTCAGAATCTCTGATGCTTTCTCGAACAACACATACAAGCTGCGATATTTGGAAGGTGAAGAGGTTTTCGGCAGCCCAGTGAATGGGCATTTCCTGAAGAGGTGTTTCGTCTGAGTCTCAGATAACTCTTTTGTTTGTAAATATTATCCTTTTGTTTCTCAGTTCGTTTTCATTTTTGTTTTTGTGGCCTAATAATGACTCCATAGCCCAATAGAAAGGCGACTGGAACTGCAGGAAGAGTTCTTAGAGCATCGCAGGGATGACTCTATCCTTCATGGAGCCTGATGTTAACGATAAATCTTGTCACTGGTCCGAGAAGCACGCGGGTTTGCAATTTTCACACAGTGCTCAAGCACAACTCGGGAGAATTCTTGTTTTTTTCCAAGTATCAAATCAAGCGAGCATGCAAAGTCTCGCCATTGGCAGTCGAGATCCGTCCGCAAAGAAGATCAACGGTTATCGGGGTGTCAGAGTTGCCAATCTACTCGACATTTAGCAGCAGAGAATTTTCTTCTCTTTAGAGGTTGAATACAAGTCGTCCGATCCAGTGGCGCGTGTCGCAAGAGCTGGCCATCTCGGTGCTTTGCCTGTCGCGGTTCCAGCACGCCAAGAACAGCTCCCTTATTTCGTGAGACGCTAAGTGCCGAGAGCGCCCGGGAACTCAGGCCCACAGAAGTTTCGAGAGGATCAGAGCTGTCCGCCAGCAGAGGCACGTGGCGAGAGATCCCGCAGAGTCGGGGATCGGGGAACCGAAAGTACTGCGCACATGGCAGCGAGAATCGTGATATCCCGATAGGGCCGAGGACTATAGTGGAGTACAGGTGGCATCGGCATATCGCGAACTCAGAGATCGCATACTTGTTGGCATCGCAAACCGTGAAATCCCGAGGGAGAATATGATTGAGGGCATATGGTGGCGGTCACTTGGACCTGGGCTAGCCCAGAAGGTGCATCGGCGATCGAAGGATCGCGAGTCCTAAGGAGTCGTGTATTGAGAGCGTCGAAAATGCCGAAGCCCCGTTAAAGGTTTGGCTCTGGTCATATAGTGGGAAGCCTCATGAATCATAGAATAGCCAAGAGGGCTAACCCATAGGGGAGGAGCTCATCGCACATCGGGATATCGGGGTTTCTGGAGGCAAGGAATTCGTGCATTCCAAACTCACGAACCCCGATCCTCGAAAATCCAAAGCCTCATCGCATGCCTCCTCGTCGCCACGTCCTATTCCCTTGTCACGCCAACTCATGATTCCTTCCCGGTCCCTGTGTCTCTTCCACCCGGCTCTTACACCCCAAAATTCATGAATTCTACCACATGCATTTTCCCTATCACTTTCCCTCTATCATCCTTTCGCGTGGCCTCCCTTCATCCCATAGCTGCATCAAGTGTGTCTAACTACCCCTGCTCAGTTACCGTCCGTTCTCCTCCTCATATCAAGATCTCCAGTCATCCTGAGCGCCTCCATGTCCTAAAGGAGCAGAATCCACCTGGGCTTTTCCCGATCCCGATGAAGCAATTATTACAGCAGTTGATGGTGGTTGGACATCGTTTCCACCATAAATGGAAAGCCAAGGAATGAATGCAAGCTTGTCAATTCAGTCCCAGGTCCTTTGGGACGCGATTTTCTCTGAATGAAGTTCACGAACATCCAGAGACTACATGCGCAGTAAATGTGAAGACGTAATGTCTTCAATGCGATGTCTCGATTTAGCTTCCAGTGTTTTGTTCCAAATATATGTAGGCATTTTTTGCAATTTTGTATATCATCGATGGTTGAGCAGATCTCCCTGGTTGTAAAGTTTTAATGAAGCATTGTTGTTCTGGTTATGTATGAACTTTGGAGACTTCTTGCCTTATGAATGCCAACTTCTTTCATGCCTTTGTTTACACTGTTTTAGAGCAGCTCGGAATTGGAGGATCCAGTCGAGCTGTAGCTATTATAGGATGACATTGTAATGGATCACTGTAATAGTTACGGAGCCTCTAGTCAATTCATGTGATTTCTTTGACGCTGAATGACTTGGAATTGGAGGATCCAGTCAAGTCTGTTATTCAGTTTCTCGAAGCCCTGAAACCAGGAGGGTCCTGCTTTCGGAGTTTTTCCCCTACAAACCGCCGCAGCCTGTTGCTCGCAGCTGTTTTTTCATCTTCTCCTAATTCTCCCACCTGCCCATCTTTTAATCAACCCACTGGCTGAAGTTAGGATTCCAGACCTCCTCTGTTCTTTATGTACCAGACTCAGTCCTTGAGTTAGAGTGATACCTCCTAGAGCCATTATCTCCATTTGATCACCCTTTATAAACAAGTCGTGACATAAAACTGATGGGCGTTGGGCTCTGCTCCTGCAAGCAATCCAGGAGTGACTTCTGACACTAACACCATGCATTCCCTTGCCTTTCCTTTCCATGCCTTTCCTTGACATGCCATGCCTTGCCTTGCCTTTCCTTGTCATGCCTTTCCCTAAGATACATTTCCTTGCCTTGACATGCCTTGCCTTAATAGACCTTGCCTTGCATTGGAATGCCTTGCCTTGACAATCCATGCTTTTCATTTGCATGCCTTGCCTTGAAATGCCATGCCATACCTTGCATTGACATGCCATGCCTTTCCTTGCCTTGACATGCCATGCCTTGCCTTGACATGCCTTGCCTTGCCTTGACACGCCTTGCCTTCACAAGCCATGCCCTACCTTCACAAGCCATGCCTTGCCTTGACATGTCTTTCCTTGCCTTGACAAGACATGCATTGCCTTGAGAGTAGCTTCAGAGAATCCATAAGTATACGGTTGGGGTATGCATGCACATTAAAAGGAGAGTGACAGCCAAAAAAAGATAAGTTATGTGATTGATGTCTATTTCTAATGTTGTGAGGATCATTTATAATTTCAACTTAGAGAGGTTGGCCACCATGAAGATGTAGATCCTATGGTTCCAGGCCCTAGGGTCACATTGTGAATGATGTTCCTAAGGCAACAAAAGCATACCTTATTTTCATATTTTCCTCTTATTTTTAAAATCTTATGCACTATGTTGGGTAATGATCTAATATTGTGGATGTTTCTCAATTAGGAGTCGAACAATCCCACATAGACTATAATATGGTTGGCTGACATGGTGAAATACCCAATCTAGAATGATGGATTGCATATTTGTACTCATCCACTTAATATAGTTTGGATGGTGATGTCATGTAGACCACATTTGAGTCTCTTAAACACCATCAAGTCATTGCACTTAGGAGGTGCACAGTGCACACAGTGGAATTTCCTATCCAATATCATTAGTTATCCATAGAGCACTTGACATCACTTTGAATATATAGTGATGGTTTGTGCATTAC
This sequence comes from Picea sitchensis, assembly GCA_010110895.2. Classification (NCBI taxonomy): domain Eukaryota; kingdom Viridiplantae; phylum Streptophyta; class Pinopsida; order Pinales; family Pinaceae; genus Picea; species Picea sitchensis. The sequence goes on from SNQJ01S0062462.1 coordinate 10,916, forward strand.
CCTGAAGAGGTCCCCATGTGTGATGTGCAACCTGCTATCAGTCTCTTAGTTTAATCTTTATATCAGGTTTTCCAAGGCTTTAGTTTTAACCCTGACAATTACTGGACTCCTTCAATAAAGTTACAGTTTTCCAAACAAATTCAGTTTTCCTTAAATACATCATTCACCATAAGTATCTCCATAACTTCATTCAGACCCATATTCATCACTTCAAGCTGCGAGGGCACTCAAATAGATATCCAACATCAAATAACATATGATCACAAAAAACGTTTGACCAGTGGATCCTTGTTTCACTAGTGGGATCAACATGAGATTAAGACATCCACTAGATTTCCATTATTTTTGTTGTCTACCACACACAAATGGTATGTCTCAAAAGGGTATGAGTTTGGGTGCCAGTGCAAGAAAATTTGGTGGAATATTTAACCCATAGACCTGGGCCAAAGTTTAAGGAATAAACAAGATTTGGGATAATATATACGAACCATTCCCAACCCTTGTATATTTTCGAGGCATAAATTTCCATCTTTTCTAGAATTTAAGAAAATCAACAAGCAATACTCTAGGAAGAGAAACCCATGCAACATCCCCACAGACGCACCCACAAGCAAACTACATCCAAAAATGGAAGAAGAAAGAAATGTGATCGCAATACCACCCGAAATAGGGACGGATCTAGGCACATGACTCGATCTGAGCAAGTGAAGGCCCAGGGAGAAGACACAACATCACCAAGATAAGTTGTTGCTAGAATCTACTAATCACCACCATCAACCAGAGAGAGCCCAAGCCTTTCATGAAGAAAAAATGTTGGGGAGAAAGGATCTACCTTGCATGGATAAACATAGAAGAAAGACTCCAAGAAATAGAGAGTAACATCGGGGAGAAAGTGTCTTCAGGGTGAAGGAGGCCACAGGAGAACCCCCACCCGGTAAGCAGGAGAGAAGCATGAGGGGTCTACGACCAGGGAAATCCTAGCCGCATACCTCCACTATCAAAATATTTAGTTTGAACCCCCAAAGTAACAACCAAATAGTAGCACAACACTTCTGAGAACATATGTAGATGTATAGCTACTAGGTAGAGGGGGCAGCCTAAAAATACCAGTTTCCACAAATATAGAAAAAGAGCCACTCTCTGTCAGACAATCTGAATGAACCACCAGAAGAATGTCTCTCAAAGAAAGAAAAGTCATAAGGTGAGGAAATAGAGAAAATATCTAGCTAGTAGGAATAAATAGAGAAAATATCTAGCTAGTAGGAATAATATGTGATTTGGAACTTAGCATCTATGTCATCTCAGGATTATAGGTATATTAGGTAAATTATCTTTGCTCCTTATTGAGGCTGCAAAACTTTAAAATGACTACAATGCCCTAAGAAAGGGAAAAAAACCTTAGTGAAAGTAGCTAAAGAATGGATGAATACCATATTTCTTGCTTCCTGGTTCATCATTCACAATAGTATCTCATAATATTTTAAAATCCAAGAACCATACAAATACATAGGCACCTATCACCTAGCAGGGAGACATATCTCATACCTATCGAAACTTAGGCACATACCACTACATACTTCAAGCTATCATACCACTTTGAACTTGAATTTATGCCTTGAATTTATATGCACGTTACAAGAGACTCTTGGAGATAAGACATAACCATTGTCCACAGTTAGTCCATAAATTGGTGCATAGCCTATGTAACATCCTGCTCTTGCGCGCATTGAGCGAACTTATTCTTTGAGGACACTTGCGTGCAAGTGATCCGGTTCGTTGTACTATTGGCTATTTTGATTATGATTACGAGGCATTGTGGATTTGATGTTATGTCATTTTTGTTATATTTACATTGACAAGTGCTATTGATTGGGTTCTCTTGAGTGTTCAGGACTCTGGACATTGAGGATGCAAAGGCATCGATGAAACCCCTTAGACTCCAAATCGAGTTAGGGAGTGGATTGTTAGGGTTTGAATTTTGTTGATGTGACATATGTATATATGATTAGATATTATGATGTTGATTGTTATTGCTGACATGATTCATTGATGGATACAGGATGACGATAGCTTGCCAACCAGACTCACATTTGGATTAAAGGGGTCATGCACGACAACCAGAGACATTGAGGGAGAGGTGTGGCAGCAGCCTGCCACAGCCTACTAGCACTCCCACCGTGGATCGAAATGTAGGTTAACGATTACCTAGTTTGAGAAGACCCACGATGTCATGAGGGAAGACTATTACAGTTTCTCACGATGATTCTAAGGGGAGCACAATAAGGCAGGGACCTTATCCCTTAGAGGCCCTTAGTCTCCCACAAGATCACCTGGTGGAGTATTGACTCAAGGGGTTTGACATCTACCAAATTCAGTCAAGAGGCGAGTGGCACCCTTGGAGCACGTAGTGCGTCTTGAAGGGAACACCGCGCAAAGAAAATGGAAAGAGGCGAGTGGCACCCTTCAAGCACGTAGTGTGTCTTGAAGGGCAGATCACACAAAGAAAATGGAAAGAGGTGAGTGGCACCCTTGGAGAATGTAGTGCATCCTGAAGGGCACGTCGTGATTTTAACTATAATAAGTTAATAAAGCTAGTTCATAGAAAACTATGCCCCCTTAGAACCTAGTCGACCCTAAAATAGATGATGGTATGAATAAAGTTTAATAACTAAAAGTTCCCTTAAAAATTGTCACCCAACCTAGGAAAATTAAAACCTAGGTCTAAGCAGGACATGTGGTTAAAGAAAAATAAAAATAAAATAAACATGTAACAAGAAGGGGGGTAAGAAATTCAAACTTAATTATTAAAGTAAAAATTATAATGGAGGATTAAATTTATTAAAAGGGTAAATGGTTGTTTTTATCTACACTTGCTAAATTGATTTTTAGTTAAAAATGAAAAAGGGGGAAAACTTAAAAGAAAATGAAACTTAAAGAAAAAGGGAAACTTAAAGAAAAAGCTTAATGTCAAACTTAGTAAGGAATCTAGCCTTTGGGACTTTCTATTTATGAACTCAACTAGGAATTAAGTAAGGCGTAAGTCATTTAAGATTTGTAAGGGAATTTTGGGACACCGAGGAGCGTTTTTAGGAACATTTTTAGGTGGGTGAGGGAAATAGGAATAATTAATTAATTAATAAAATTGATTTTATGGTGCAACTAGGGGATCGGGTGACATGTGTACGTGGCAGTTTTTTCCTAATTAAATAAATGAAAAAGGAATCTAGTGAGGGTTTGGGAATCTAATGACTAAGAAACTCTATAAAAGAGATGGCGGAGGAGGAGTAAGGATCACATTTTTGGCTTGCATAACGTTACGCTGTCGAAATTCTATCTTGATTGAGTTTTCACTTGTGGGAGTTGGGATACCCAGCTTGGGTAATGAGTGGTAGCTCGACCTTGCGAGGTGAGATGGGTGCTAGCATTATGTGGCATTGTGTGTGTGGCCCCTTTGCGGCTCAGAGGGCTCAAAGGGAAGAAGAGTACCCCTAGCATTGGTTGGGAGGTACCAGTGAGGTCTCATCCGTTGACAATTCGGAGTTGGACGGAGCACGAGCATGGCATAGTCACTTCCAGTTCTTCGCATTTGGCTACCGTATGCATGGGTATAATTTGTATTAAATAATAGCTCAATTTCGTGTTCATGCATTTCTTTATTGTCGAAAGCTCATTTGCGTAGATGTTGTTAAAGGAAAAAGACTTGTTTAGTTATGCATAAGAATTTTTATCTAGACGATAGTGCACTGTGTGAATTTGCAAGATGGTCTCTAAATTTTTGGTTCTGAGCCTTGTTTTATTACTGTGTCTTCTTATTCCTTAATTGCGTTTTTTTTTTATTATTATTGGTTCTCCACGGAGAAGGTTTGGGTGAAAAATTGTTTCTTTATCTTTTGTTCTTATTGTCGAGTAGAGAAAAAGGTACAAATATTCTCATTATTACCATGATTTATGATATATTCTTGATTGACTTTTCTATTAATTAGAGGTGATTAGGAAAGAAAATGATTAAAAGGTCTTCTAGAAATGTTATTGAGTGATATTAGATAATTTTTGAATTTCGGTTTGAATTGTTTGATTTTATTGTAGAAATGGATGATTATTGTTAAATTCAAGATAGCTAAGAAGATTATGAAGATGCATAGATTGTTGGAAGTCGAAGAAATCAGGCCTAAAGCAGTTTTGAGGAAGATTGACTCTCTATTTTGTAATCTTTATAAATAGTAAAAACAATCATGAGGATCTCTCGATCCTCAAGATAACTTAATTTACCCATATCATTGTAATATATAGAGGGTAATGAACCATAGAGCGATATCCAAGAAATATATCCAAGCATTCGGATCCCTGAATTTCTCTGTACAAGTAGTCTATTGTAAATGTTTTACTAGTTATGGAAATAATAGAAGCCTTGATCGTTTTTCCCATCTTTGCGTACTGAGTTTTTAGCAGCAGTACCTTCTGAAGACCGTGGGCCTAGTCGGAAGGAGTTACTTTCTCAATCTGTAATCGTATCAATTTGATTTTAGTTCTGTGATTTAATTTTTTTTGCAACAGTTAAGGTAAATGCGTGAGTGTGTTGATGTTTTCATAAATTGGTTATGATATTTAATTATAGAGGATAGATGTTTCATTTGAATGGTATTGATTGTTGTTCCATTTCCCATTTATGTTAGTTCATCACTTGAAGAGCTCCTCTCATTTCACATACGTTGTTCATTTTATTAAATTTACATTTGTTGTTCCTTTCGCTTAAATTCACAATTGTTATTCCTTCTTAATTATACAGTAGTTCGTTGTTATTTTCTAGCAGGTTAAATAGTCATTGATAGATTGTTTCATTAAGTGCTTTCACAGATTAAATTATCGTTTCTTAGCTATATTAATTCAACAAATTAGTTGATGCATTTAATTCACAACATGTTATTAATCAGATTGCAATTTTGTTGAGTAGGATCTTAGTTTCAGAGTTTTTAATGAATGTGTGAGGAACTTGATTGTTGATAAACTTAGATTTGCTTTAACTACACGATTTTAACCTCTACAACTATCTGCATAGACTTTGCTGATATTCTTGAAAGAAAAGATGAATCCTTGGTTGATAAATTAATGTTAAACTAAGGTTGTTTTTAGGACATCTTTAGAGCCCAACATTCTGGCACCGTTGTCGAGGAGAATGTCAAAGATAGAATAGGTTGCGTCTGTAGAGGATGAGGTATTGAAAACAGAAGGTAAGAACCTACATAGGAAACAAGTAAAATTCTTGTGCTAGCACCTACCTTCAGCTGATGCATAGAGGTTATATAGGTACATAGAATTTGTGTCTGTGTGTATGAATAAGAAGAAAGATCCTGAAAAACCAAAACCCCACCAAAAACTACAAAATCCTAGGGTCCGTTGCCCCCTAGAAGAAGCACTTACATAGACGAATACATCTGAAAATATGAATCTCAAGCCTCAGTTGGACCTCAAAAAGGTTTTACCCGAATCCCTTAAGCAACAAATTCACCAACTGCAGCTCATGTTGAGGTTCACAGTGGAACTTAAGGGACTGAACAAAGTTTTCAAAACACACATACTCCACCTCTCAGTCCCGTAGACGAGGGAAATTATCATAACTTGGAAGAAGGGGTAGGGGAGACCAGTGGAATTGCTAAACAAAATCCACCACCACCTGAACCTGGATCTCCTGTGATTTTGATAGGAGAAGGAACACCTGGAATCCCAGATATAGGCAGCATGGTTAAGTCTCCAAGGGGACCAAGTAATCAACCACCTCAAATAGAACACCTGAACCAAGATGTTCCTAAATATTATTGGCATATTTTCGACCAAAAGGCATAGCCGAATCAACCAGGGACCCAGCCTTCCACTCTGGAATATCCTATAGTCGATACAGTTGCTAATGACCCAATGAAATCCATTCCATTGCATAATCTTCCAACCTTTCATGGATTGATATCAGAGGACCCTGACACATTCTTATTCGAATTTGATGTCCTGTGTAGAGGCTATGAGTACACCTCTGAACCCCAGAAACTAAAAATATTTCCTTCCACTTTGAAAGGAGCATCTCTACGATGGTTTATGGGACTATGAGGGGGAACTATAAATTCATGGAATGAAATGAAACGGGCGTTCCTTAAGAAATGTCAAGATTACTATAGAACCAGGGATTTAAAAGACAAAATCTTTCAAATGACTGCAAAAGAAAATGAAACACTAGAGGAATATGTTGAAAGGCTTCAATATAACTTGCAGAGATCACTTTACGGTACACTACCAGGTGAGGTACTTAAAGCCACCCTAATAAAAGGTATGAAGGATGAATGGGTAGAAACATTGAATTTAATGGGAAAAGGTGATATTTATCAAGAAACATATGATAACATTGTCCAATTGTGCATTAGGTGTTCACATGGAAGTTCACGAACCAGATCGGGAATACAGGCTCCCCTCACTAGAAATAACAACATTACTAGCGGGGGTGTCACCTGAGCAGAAGTCGGTAATCTTTTAGAAAAATTTAAAACAGACATTTTGAGTACTCTGACTACACAATTGGATGTTGTACAGGTTAAATAGAAACAAGCAGAAGCAAAGAATTCGTTGGCCATATTTTTCCACCGATGCAGAAGGAAACATGGTCCGAGGGAATGTCCCTTGGATGTGGTTCAGGTATGCACCATCTGCGCCAAAGACCATGAAACAAAATAGTGTCCATCACTCCCAGGACTAAAAGTTGTCCTTAAAGAAGAAGAAGAGGAAATAGAACTAGTATATCCGATGGACCAGCGTCACCAATGGAAGGATCGACCCCTAGGTACGCTATAAGATCCTCCTTCTTTCTATAATATTCTAGATATAAAAAGTATGCATAACAAAAATAAAATGCTAGAAATGGTAGATGAACAACAACATAACCATAATAACACCACAATACTATTGAAATGAGAATAGAATAACACCAGATAGAGAACTTCGATTACTGAGAGCAATGGTCACTTGCCTCTTCGAGGGGCCAACCTCCAGTCGAGTAGAGCTCTATTACAATAATATCCAAAACTAGGGTTCTCATACCCTTGACTCCTATTTATACTAAATATGTCTATCAAGACAACCATCTAGAGGAAGATCCTTATAGAAGCGGAAGCTTCTATTAGGTCTTCTTACATTCGACTTATTATACCTTATTGCAAGGCCTTATTAATATTGACCTTCATTACATCGGAATACATTGTTCTACCTACGTGAGGGGTTAGGTCCCTTTCATGTCCTCCCCCTTAAAAACAACCTTGTCCTCAAGGCTTGAGATGTGGAAATTGCTGCAGAATGGTAGCTGGTTCCCAAGTGGCATCTGCTAGAGTTGTATCTTTCCACTGGACTAACACTTCCTTAAAGGTTCACTGACACAGGCGACGCTCACGCTGGTCCAAAACTGTTTGTGGTTGTAGCCAAATGGAGCCTTCTTTGTCCAACTCAGGAAGGTTGGTTTGATCTTGGCACTTAGTTCCAATCACCTTCTTTAAGCATGAAACATGAAAAACAGGATGTAGCTTAGAATGACTGGGCAAAGCTAACTAATAGGCCACCTATCCCACACGCTTGAGAACTGTATAAGGACCATAAAATTTGGGTGCCAGCTTCTGACAATGGTAGGCCTTGAGGGAATTTTGCTTGTAAGGTTGCATTCGAAGAAACACATGATCCCCTTCTACAAATTGACATTCAGAGCGACCTTGATCTGCTTGTTGCTTCATACGATTTTGGGCCATGACCAAATTCTCTTTGAGGGTACAGAGAATATCCTCTCGAACTGTAAGCGTTTGGTCAACCGCCTGGACCTTCAAGACACCTAGTAAATATGAGAGAACTGACGGTGGCTTTTGTCCATATACCTCTTCAAAAGGATTCATGCGAGTAGTTGTATGGTATGAAGTGTTGTACCACCATTCATCTAGGGGTAACCATTGAGCCCATTGATTTTGATTTTTCAATGCAAAACACCTCAAATATGTTTCCAAACACTTGTTGACAACTTCAGTTTGACCATCCATCTGGGGATGATAAGCTGTGCTGAGATGCAATTGGGTGCCTTGTAGCTTGAATAGTTCTTGCCAAAAATTGATGGTGAAAGTGGGGTCACGATCAGAAACAATAGAATGTGTCATGCCATGAAGCTTGAAGACCTGATCCATGAAAAGTTGAGCCATTGTGGATGTTGTAAATGGATTTTGAAGAGCACAGAAATGAGCATACTTGGAAAGGCGATCAACTACCACCATGATGACTGATTTATTGCCTGATTTAGGTAATCTTGTAATAAAATCCATAGAGATATCCCTCCAAATAGCAGGTGGAATCGGAAGTGGTTGTAGTGTGCCAGGAGATTTGACTATTTATCCCTTGTTGCATTGACACACATCACATTCGGCCACAAAATTACAAACGTCTTGTTTCATACCATCCCAGAAAAAAGAACGTTTGACCCTGTCATAGGTTTTGATAAACCCGGAGTGCCCAGCGTGGGTGTAGCATGAAGCTCAGAAAGCACCGTGGATTTAAGTTGTGACTGTTTACTTAAATACAAACAGCCTTTGTATCGAAGCTCATCATGGAGCCAAGAGTACCCTGGGGAAACTAGAGAATTGGACTGCAATTGTTGTATCAGATGCAAACTTTTGGGATCATGTAGCCATTCCTGGTGAACGGCTTGGAGCCAATCTGGTACAATGAAGGAGAGAGAAAAAAGGGAGTCTTCATCTTCATATGTTCGAGAAAGTACATCTACAACCACATTGTCTTTTCCTTTCTTGTAAATGATCTCATAATCATATCCAAAGAGGTTAGTCACCCATTTTTGTTGCTTTGGGCAGGAAATGCGTTGTTCCATAAAATACTTGAGGCTTCGATGATCTGTATTAATTTGGAAGTGTTGCTCCAATAGATAAGGGCACCACAAATCAACGGAATGCATAATATCCAACATTTCCTTTTCATAGATTGATTTTCCCAAATTTTGTTCAAACAATTGTTTGTTGGTAAAGGCCAAAGGCCGACCCTCTTGCATAAGGACATTGACAATACCTTTCCCTGAAGCATCACATTCCAGGAAAAATGTCTTTGTGAAATCAAGAAGGGCCAGGACTGGAGTGGTGCACATGGCCATATTCAAGGTTTGAAAATCCTGAGCAACTGCTGGAGTCCAAGTGAAAGAATTCTTTTTAAGGAGTGTAGTGAGAGGTGTCGCAATCTTTCCATAATTCTTAACAAACTTGCGATAATAACCTGTTAAGCCCAGAAATCCTTGCAAGCTTTTGAGAGTCTCTGGGTGATGCCAGTCTTACATAGCTTCAATCTTTTTAGGATCCACCCTGACGTAGTTCTTGCTAACAATATGAACCAAGTACTCGACTTCTGAGGCACCAAAAGCACATTTAGATTGTTTCAGGAAAATTTGGTAATGAGAGAGTAGATGGAGAACTCAGTCCACATGAGAAAGATGGTTTGTCCAGGTTTTTCTATAGATGAGGATATCATCAAAGAAAACTAAGACAAAATTATGAAGAAAAGGGCGAAAGACATGATTCATGAGGATTTGGAAGGTGGAGGGGGCATTACACAAGCCAAAATGCATGACCAAAAACTCATAGTGGCCCTCATGAGTTCTAAAGGTAGTCTTAGGAATGTCTGCATCTTTCATACAGATTTGGTGGTAGCTAGAATGAAGATCAAGTTTAGTAAAGAACTGGGCACCACTCAATTCATCCAAGAGGTCATCAATGACAGGAATGGGAAATTTGTCTTTAATGGTGAGTTTTTTTGAGGGCACGGAAGTCAGGACACATGCGCCAAGAACCTTCTTTCTTCAGGACCATGACCACAGTAGAAGAGTAGGCACTCATACTAGGGCGGATAACGCTTGCTTTAAGCAGTTCTTGAACCATTTTCTCAATTTCATTTTTTTTGGAAAAGGGGTGTCGATAGGGAAGAATATTGGGAGGAAGGCTTCCTAGTATAAGGGGAATGGAATGATCATGAACACCACTAGAAGGCGGGAGTCCCTGGGGAGTGGAAAAGAACACCTGATGTTTAAAGAGGATGGATTGGAGGTCTTGCGGCATAGAGGGTGTCTCAGTTGCCTATTCGCATGGAGTTGGGAAATAACTCTAGAATGACCTTTTTTGAGCAGCTTTTCCATGCGATGGGAACTAATTATCTTAGGTGAACCGATGGTGATGCCTTGGAACTTATATTTTTGGCCCTCCTGGTCGAATTGCATGGTTAATTCCTTGAAATACATGAGAATGTGACCCAAAGTCCTTAGCCGGTCTACACCCAACACAATGTCACAACCGCCCATGTCGATAGCAAGCATATGAGATTTCAGGTGGTAGTCACCAATTTGGAGACACACATTTTCACAACGCCCTCCACATTTCATGGAGTCGCCATTGGAAATCATGATTTGGGAATTATTGACTGCATGGATATAGCAATGAGTTTCTTGGGTAATGCATCGATGAATAATAATTTTGGGGGCTTCCACTATCAACAAGAATGATGACTTTCCTATGCTTGATGTAACCAATTAGCTTGAGGGTTTGGGGAGCAGAGAAGCCAGTGAGAGCATTTAGGAAAATGACCAGTTCTACTTTGGGAGGTTCTGAGGGAGGGGTTATGTCTGTGGGAGTTTCAACATCCTCTTCTGAAACATCATCCAAGATGGCCATAAAAATCTTTTGTTCCTTAAACTTGTGGCTCAGAAAATATTTTTCATCATAATTATAACAAAGGCCTTTGAGTTGGTGTTCATCCATTTCATCCCTGGTCAATTTTTGGATCTTTAATGCAGTGGAAGGGGGAGTGGGATTTACTGGTTTAGTGCGAGGAATAAAATAGGGTTTTCGATTTTGAGAAGAGACAACTTGTTTTGATTCCTTAGCTCGTTTAGTACCCTCCACCCAAATATGAGGACGAGCCATGAGGACATGGGCACCAATCTCATCCTTGAGGCCAATGATAAAACATTCTCGAAAAAAAGCATCAGACATGCCCTCTGTATGAAAATCCAGTCGCTCAAAAGTAGCTATAAAGTCTTCCATTGTGCCAGATTGTTTCAATTTTGTCAAACGACCAAAATGGTTGCTGTCGGTGTCAAAGCGTTCATAAATCTTTGCCACAAAGTGTGTCCAAGCAATATACCCTTGACAGGAAGTTTTTCTGCATTGCCACCATTTCCAACGTTATTAATCTAGATGGAGAACACCATACCAGAGTTTGGCCAAGTCATATGTAATGTCGTACAAAGAGAAATAATGCTCCATTTGAGTTACCCAACCAGTGGGATCCGAGCCATCAAATTTGGTCACATCCACCCGTGGAAGGCGTAGGTCACGCTGAAAGTGATGGGACTGAAAATTACAGGAATGGGAGGAAGTTTCAGCTTCAGTATGCAAAGGTGGGTCAGATAAAGGGGTATCTGTAGGGATATGTAGCTTGGTGTAGATCATCAAACTGACAGATTCAAGCTGGGTAGTCATGTCTTGTTTGAGTTCCTCAATTGAGGCAACGATGGAGGACTACATGTTTGTATTGATTGTGGAAATATTGGCACCGAGTTGTTTCACTTCTTGTTGGGTCTCTGTGAAATTAGATTGCAAGGTATTAAAGCGAGCTTCCAAGTCTTGGCTACGGGTATGGGCCATGATGAGGAGGGAACCGAAAAGGGGTGGGTGGGGTCAACAATTTTGCTGAAAAATGATAGGTATGAATGTGATAAGGGTGAAGAGATAAATCCAATGGAATAGGTCTCAAATAATGGTGAAAAAATTTCCAGACTTTTATTATTATTATTACTATTATTATTATTATTATTTTTACACTTGAGGAGTTATACTCCGGTCTGAAGAATACTGCAGTGGTGAAATGCCCAAATGCTTAACCAGGAAGAAATGAGTAGTGATTTGGAAACTTGAACACAGTTGCATGGCAATAGATCTTGTCTTTTTAATTTTTGTTTCTGTCCCCAAGGGTTAGGTATTCAAGGTTTCTACAGACAAGGGTTTTCCCTATGCTATAGATCTTTGATATACGTGTGGGGTCCAACAGTAGTACTCGGCCCAATATCTCAGGGCACTAACTAAGGAGGCTAGATTGTGCCCTTAACCATACTGCCCGACTACCCAGGTACTAGAGAGTATCTTCCCGAGTGATGTTCTCAGTGGCACTATAGCAGTCAGGCGACCGATCGACTTATCTAAAAAGGGCTTCAAGAAATCTAGGCCAATCTGTATACAGGTGTTGTCTGATGCGCTACCACTCGAAGGGGTACCAACATGGGTTACAAGGGTAGCCAACATATGTGCGTTTAAGAACCACTTGTATTTCCTACGTGTATGAATCCCTCAACCGCGGGTTTATGCGTGTAACGAGAGATATTTGTAGCTTAAATACGTCGGAATACGTCTCTACCCTAAAAAAATTAACCCACAATTTTTTGTCGAGGAAAGTGCTCTGATACCACTTGTAATATTCCAGATATAAAAAGCATGCATAACAGAAATAAAATGATAGAAATGGAAGATGAACAACAATATAACTAGAATAACACCACAATAATACTGAAATGAGAACAGAATAACACCAGATAGAGAACTTTGATTACTGAGAGTAATGTTCACTTGCCTCTTCAAGGGGGAAACCTCCAGTCGAGCAGAGCTCTATTACAATAATATCCAAAACTAGGGTTCTCATGCCCTCGAATCCTATTTATACTAAATATGTCTATCAAGAGAACCATCTAGAGGAAGATCCTTCTAGAAGCAGAAGCTTCTATTATGTCTTCTTACATTCGACTTATTCTACCTTATTGCAAGGCCTTATTAATATTTACCTTTATTACATCAGAATACATTGTTCTACCTATGTGAGGGGTTAGGTCCCTAACACTTTCTTTTCTAGGCAGTATAATCAGCGACATAATTCTGGAAACGTGTGGCAGGGCCAACCATTTGCTAACCCCACCTGGCAGTCCCAACAATATCCTACTGCACCTTGGCCAAATCAACCGGCTGCAAATACCACCTGGCCAAATCAACTACCTGCAAATCCCACCTGGACTAACTCGCAATATCCTACCCCATCCTAGAAAAACTTAAATAACAACCCTTATCCTTCACAGTGGACTAACACAACTACCCAAGCCCCCAATTGGAATCAAAATTGGCAGTGCCCCCATGGGAATGACCAATCAACCCATGGGGATGGCTTCTCAAGCTAAGACCACTTTACAAGCCCCACTCCAATTACCTCAGAACCCTCAACCTCAAATGCACCCTCAATTACCAACTCAACCCAACCCAAATCCAAATAACAGACCAGCCCAGCTCGTGCAGATTGTCGAGAATTTTGAGGGTGAAGTCAACTTTGTAGGGTGCAACGAACTTCGGTTGAGGTTCGGGCATATCATTTCTCCTGAAGAAATTGAATATTCATCAAGAGCACGAGAATGAGAATAATATACAACCAACAATAAAACCATCGACTGTGGTCATAACAGAAGAAACAGAACAGAGGGAAAACACAGTCGAGCAACAAAATCCTGATGAAGACGTAATTCCTCTTCCCTCGTTCCCGGAGAGGATAATGATAGATAAAATAGTTGTGTATCCTAATTTCGATATCGTCGGGGAACTAAAGAATATATATGTTAAGATCCCACTCCTACAGGCTCTGCAATTCATCCCAATTTATGCAAAAATGATTAAAGAAATACGTGGGAAGAAGCATGTTAGGAAAGCTAAGAATCCATCAATTGTTCACGTGGTAGGAGATTTATCCAATATTATTATAGGCAAGCAGGAGCCAGTAAAGTATGCAGAACCAGAGAATCCCATAGTAACAGTTCAGATATGAGGTTTTTCTTTTCCAAATACACTAGTGGATTTGGGGGTAGCCATCAATATTCTGACCATCGAAACCTGTAACACCCTTGGTATCACCTCCTTAGAACCTACTTCAATTATGTTACAATTGGCTGATAGATTAGTGGTTAAACCAGTCAGCACATTACAAGATGTAGCAATTTTAGTCGACTCTTGGGAATACACAGTTGATTTCCTAGTTATCAACCCAAGAAGTAGACTCAATGGACACCCATTGTTATTGGGAAGACCATGGCTCACAACAACAGATGCATACATAGGATGTCGCACAGGCAACATGACAATTGCTAGAGGAAGTTCTACAAAGAACCTCATCATGTATCCTGCAGCTAAACCAAGTCCGCCTATCATACATCAGCAGTTGCCACTGCCTAGATATCCAGAAAAAAATCTACGATCTCCCCTCACATTGGAAGAAGCCCTCAGACTCAAGAACCAACTAGAAGATGATGTGATCAGTAGCTTCATTAACGACCCAACGATTATAAGCAACCCAACATGTCAAATGCTAAGAGTTGTTTTAGACAATGAAGCACATGGAAATTCTTTGGAAGAATTGATGGAGAAACAGATTCGCACTACTGTTGTCCATAACAACATATCAATTGAAATCGCACCAAGGAGGTTTTTGAATATTAATGCTAATTTTAATGCGAAACAACAACAAAAATTGATTCAGATCCTTTCTAAACATCAGCAGGATTTTGTGTGGGAGTATCTCGACATGAAGGGCATTGATCCCCAACTATTCACACATCATATTTATATTGAGAAAGATGCCCGACCCATCCGATAGCCCCAACGAAGACTGAACCCTCATCTCAGGGACGTTGTTAAAGAAGAGTTACAAAAACTGTTGGATGTAGATTTCATATATCCTATTTCAGATAGTTGGTGGGTCTCTCCACTAGTAATCGTCCCCAAGAAGAATGGAAAGTGACAAATCTATGTAGACTACATAGAACTCAATAAATCTACCCAGAAGGACCACTTTCCCCTACCTTTTATTGATCAGGTCCTTGATACTTTAGCAGGGAAGAATTTTTTTCCTTCTTGGATGGATTTGGCGGTTATAATTAGATTCAAATTGCTCAAGAAGACCAAGATAAAACTACATTTACATGTCCCTGGGGTACCTTCACATATATATTATTTCCCTTTGGATTATGTAATGCTCCAACTACATTCCAAAGAGCCATTTTAAGCATATTTTCTGATTTGATTAATGAAGGACTTGAAGTTTACATGGAAGATTTCACCCCTTACGGCACTGATTTTGATAAAGCTCTAAGCAATTTGGAGAAGGTACTGGAATGATGCATTGCTACCAGGCTATGTTTGAGTCATGAAAAATTTCATATGATGATGACCGAAGGTGTGGTACTAGGAAACTATGTTTCTGCAGATGGAATCAAGGTAGACCTAGCAAAAATAGAGGTAATCCTTAATCTGCCTACACCTCGTACACAAACTGAGGTACGTAGTTTCCTTGGCACTGTAGGATACTATCGCAGATTCATAGAAATGTTTTCAAGAACAACTGCACCTTTACATGATTTAACTGGTAATGTGGAATTTCAGTGGTCTAATAAATGTGGTGTTGCATTTACAGAACTCAAAAGGTTGGTTTCAATAGCACCAGTGTTGAGAGGACCAAAATGGAAATTACCATTCCACATCTCTACAGATGCATCAGATATCGCTATAGGCATTGTCCTTGGACAGGAAGAAGACAAGAAACCTTATGCTATTTATTTTATTAGCAAAATTCTTACTCCCGCTGAATTGAATTACACAATAACATAAAAGGAATTTTTAGCCGTTATACATGCTATTAATAAATTTCGCCACTATATAACATGTTATCCAGTTATTCTGTATAATGATCATTCTGCTATTAAATATTTATCTAACAAACCGATTACTAATGGATGGGTTACTCAATGTTAATTACTATTGCAGGAATTCAACATCACCATTAAGGATCAGCCTGGAAGAGAGAATCTCATTGCAGATTTCTTGTCTCGCGTACCCAAAATAGATGACTCTTTGATAGTCGAAGATCAATTTCTAGACGAACACCTGTTCGTTGTCACTATTAAGACATAGTGGTATGCTCATGTGGCAAATTATTTGGCAATTGGGAAACTACCAACACACCTATCATCAAGAGAAAGGAAATTGATCGTCCAATGTAGTGCATGGTTCACCTGGATTGGTGGATATCTTTTCCACACAGGGGCTGACCTCCAGATCTGAAGATGTGTAAGAGATGATGAAAGTTACGATGTTTTGAAAGAGGGCCATGATGAGCAATGTGGTGGACATTTTGCAGACTGTAAAACTGAGCATAATATTTTACAAATGGGCTATTATTATCCCTCAATATTCAAAGATGCAAAGAAATATGTTCAGACCTACGACAGTTGTTAGAGGACGGGCCGACCAGGAAAAGATGATGAAATGCCCCTACAAGAACAAGTGGTGGTAGAACCTTTTGAGAGATGGGCACTGGAATTTGTTGGCCCCTTCAACCCAAAATCAAACCAGAAGGCCTATATACTAGTTGCAAAAGACTATATGAACAAATGGGTAGAGGCAGTAGCCTTGCTAAATGCAACAGAGGAAGCAGTCATTAAGTTTCTCTTCGAATTATTTGTGCGCTATGGATTACCCAGGGAAGTAATCACTGACGGAGGGTCACAATTTACAGCCCATAAAATCACTGCCACTCTGCACAATTGTCACATTAAACAAAGAGTTACTTCCCCATACCACCCACAGGAAAAAGGACAAGTAGAAAGTACCAATAAAGTCTAGAACGCAATTTTGACAAAACTAGTCTCAACAAACCGTCAAAATTGGGTAGTCGATCTTCCAAATGCCTTATGGGCCTATCGCACAACATGGCGTAACACTACTGGCCACTCTCCTTATCATCTAGTCTATGGAAAAGAACCTATATTTCCAATTGAATTTGAGATCAAGACTCTAAGGATGGCCCAGGAAATTGGACTGGATCTTACGGAAGCACACACACAATGCTTACAACAACTCAATGAGTTAGATGAAGCATGCATGTTCGCCCTGCAGCACACAATTGTTATTCAGCAACAGAGAGCTAGCTAGAACAATAAACATATCAAGAAGAAATCCTTCCAGAAAGGTGATTGGGTGCTTCTCTATGATTCTAGATTTCAGGATTTTCCTGGAAAATTATAGACAAGGTGGTTGGGACCATATGAAATCAATGAAGTTCATGATAATGGCACTGTTACTTTAGTTAGCATCGACGGGTCTGGTTCTCCTTTTTTGGTAAATGGACATCGTCTATGACTCTACCATCAACCGCTTTCAAGAGAATCCTTTTTTCGAGAAGTAAGTAAGGACCCTACTATTCAGATTTTAGCTGGCTGTGAAGGTAACCCAGCAGCTTCAACTTCATAAAATTATGATTTTTATCAGCACTATACATATTGTATATAGTTTTCTTTACAGATTTGATTGAGTTTTAGTTTTTACTTCCTAGGAAAGTCACTATCAAGAATTTTGAAGAACAAAAACCAGAAAAGATGATTGTAATGAATATAATTAGCACTCTTTTATGTTCTTTATTCAAAACTTCAAATTTCTCTCGTCTCACCCTGTTTCACAGAAGATGGATATGTCATGTTCTGTAGCAAAAAATCGGGTGACTATAATGAATGCATGACGCTAACAAACCATCCAATACTTCGATTATTGAATAAACCTACACATAAAAATTGAATGAATTTAGTTGATGACTAATCAATCCTAGATTCGCTAAAACAAAAATGTATGCGGGAGGTTTCCAATTACTTAAACAAATGGATACATTCTGAAGATCATCGTTTTCGTTCCCTTAGTGAAATTGTTGTTCCCTTTGTGAGTATTGTCATTCATTTGAATGGAACAACTATCGTTCCCTTGGTACGATTGTTGTTCTCGTCGCAGGTAGTGTCATTCATTTGAAAGTAACGATTGCCATTCCTTTTGTTGCGATTGTCGTTCCCTTCGTGGGTAGTGTTGTTTAGTCAAATGTAATAGCTTATGTCCCCTTTATCGTGATTGTCGTTCCTTTTTTTAGGTCACATTGTTCATTCGAAAGGGACAATTGTTGTTGCTTCTGAGGTTTTTTCTTGTTGCTATTCCTTTCCCTCAGAAGTCATGATTTTTTATGAACAAAACATGTTGTTGATATGTTAGCCACTCCTTTGGGTATGACCTTCACTAATTAATTTTCACCAACCTTACTTCTAATTATCATAGCAACGATTTTTCATTTTTTTTGTGGACTATCTAGCATACCTTATCGAATTGTTTTTGGATTAATTTCTCTGAATTATTTTAAATATTGTCCATAATCCTTAACCACCATAATTTGTTTCTTTCCCCTATATATATACATATACTTGAATGATAATTTTCCTTTATATAATAATAAAGAGTCTAAAAGAACATTTTACTTGGCATTCTTACACTTCTTACACCATCCCTCACTCTTAAGAAGTAGATGAGCCCCACTTAATAGAGCCTAAAAAAAAAAAAAAAAAAAGGAAACAAAAATTAACTATAAATAATAAACTTCTCCCACAAAGGATAGGGGTTCTCATCACGAGCCAACCTACCATGATCATAATATAATGACATAAGTGACATTCCCACTATGGCTACCACACTAGGGAAATGGCCTTTGGCATTTTTTTCATCAAAGGACAAGAGGTCTCATCACGAGCCGGCTTGTTCACTTAGGTTACAATCTAGTGAGCGACATTATCGTTATCTGGCTACCAAACCAGGATAGTGGTATTTTTGGGAAAAGATAATTCAAACTATTTATTAAGGATATGGGCTCATCTATGGGTTAAAAGGAAACCCTATCGAGGTTATGGACATCTGCTGGCAGCAGTGGCTCTGGCCGTGGTATGGAAGTTTACCTTAAATACACCAAGTTTTTTGTGTGTTCCTAGACTTACTTTTCTAACAAAGAGGCTATCATTCCAGTTATATCCAATAACAAGGGAAAGTCACAGGGTAATGACATGTGGAATATTTCTAAACACATGAACAAATTTAAATTACTCAGAATCTTTTTCCTTAAACACTTTTTTTGAACATAGGTATGTAAATTTGAAATTCCCACGAAAGAGTGATTATTGTTCATGATTACCGTTAAAGTGATTTTGAAGGTTATTAATGATTGTTATCCCAATGGAGACAGTGGCGTAGTAATTACCTCTCACATGAACTACCTACCATCATTACAATCACACATATCGACAGTCGAGGTTGACCTTTTCATTAATCAGGGGGGCAGATACTCTGCACATTTACTGATTGCAATAAATGGGAAAACTCACATTTTTATATACAATTGTTGTTCTATGATGTTCATCATTCCTGGTAATATTTCCTCCAAAGCTGGTCTAACTAAGTTGCATCTAGGAATGATAGTTGTCCTCATTTTCTTACAGAAGACATGGGCGGCCGAAGTGTACGCCGAGAACCCACATTGTTGTAGGTAAACGACCAGGCAAGGGAAATTTTACATCATTTGGGGTGGATAGAATATTTCAACAGATTGCAGGAATATGACATAAATATCATGCTAGCATTTTTCCAGAATTTATAGAGGGGAGTCTTGATGATTCGAGACATACAAATTCTAGTCACTGAGGAAATTACAATGGAGGTAACATGCCTCCCCAACGAAGGCATATAGTGGACAGGGAATTATACAACACTTAAGGAGGCTGTAGAGTCCTTCGTAGAACCAAGAGAACAACTTAATAAAAAAGGGAAAGGACTCAACCCCGCTGCTCTCAGCGAGCCGTGGAGGGAGATAGCAGGAGTAATTGAGAGATATATCACATGTGATGGGAGATATGATGTAGTGATACCGTGCCACCTCAAACTATTAGAAGCACTAAAACAAAGGTTAGTAATAAATTTACCTTTCCTTTTAAACGTCATGTTGCATGAAGTTGCTACAAGGACCCAGAAGGCCAAAGACCCTGTTAATATAATTAGTCACCATGGCCTAGTCAAATTAATAGTAAGCAAGGCCTTGAGCCAAACACAAATAACTTGGGGATATTTCATTGAGCCTTTACAAATTGAACAATCCGAAATGCACCATGAAATTCCCCCACAGGGAATTGAGGCAGCCCAGGTAGAAGAAGACAATGCCCAAATGGAAATTCCAACACCCCAACCTGAAATTGAAGCAGAACCCATCCAACTGGCAGAAACTCAAACCAAACATGAAGAAACATCAAGGAAGATAAGACATAGGACAATCTCTATTCTTGAAACCTCCACTGGGAAAAGGAAAAGAGGCAAAAATGCAGTCCAGCCTGAAAATACTTAGGAGGCTATGCAAACAGAACAACCCATACAAGAAAATACTCAAGAGGCTATGCAAACAGAACAACCTATACAAGAAAATACTCAAGAGGTTATGCAAACAGAACAACCCCTACAAGAAAACACTCAGGAGACTGTACAGACAGAGAACCCATCATTTGAAAACCTTACAGAATATTTCTTCAGAAGTTATGAAGTAGAAATGGCTCAAGTACTGGGAAGTTTAGGGACATCAATTTCTAGAGACATAGGCAGGTCTGCACCAACTTCTTCCCATTCAAGCCCTGCCTTGGACCTTCCTAATATGGAGATACCATCTCCTGAAGAAACGAAACAACCATAACCTCACATTGAGGTAAATAGTCCTTTGGAACAAACAGAGCACTTGGAAGAAACAAGAGAGAAGTCACCAGCTGATCAAGGTGGGGAAGACCTTGAAATTCCCCATAAACAAAAAACAACAGGGAAAGACCACAATAAAATCAGAAAATTGAAACAGGAAAACAAGATATTGAGAAAAAGGGTTAAAAAAATCAAAGTATTGAAACAAAAAGTTGGCAGACTAAAAGAAACAATCAAACAACTAAGGAAGAAGTTGGAACAGGCTAATAAGGCCCATGAGAAGAAGAAATCCTAGAGGCCTAGAGTACAGGGAATAAACCCACTTCCTAGAAAAACAATCCACACCAATTCTGCTGGAACACAAACATAATTGCATGATCCTTTGGAAACAGCTGAAATATAAACTCAGACTAAGGATCCAACCATAGAAGCAACAACTATTCAAACTGAAGGAGTGTTTCCTATAGATCTTCATGTTCCTTTGGAAACAGCTAAAATAGGAACTCAAACTGAGATTCCAGCCACATAAGAAAGAGTTGTCCAAACTGAGGGAGTGCTTCCTACAGATTTTCCTGCTCCTTTGGAGACAATTGATACAAAGACACAGAAAGATGCCCCAACAACAAAAGAATTAGTTGTTTAGACTGAGGAAGCATTTCAGTCTCTTGAACAGGGTGTCATCATTAACAGGTTGGAGGCAGAGCTGGTGCAAACCCAACATACCTTAACTCAATGCAGGAGTGAAATGGTAACAATGGTAGAACATCAGAGAGTTGTCAAGCAACTTAAACCCATGTCAGCAACAGAGAATGAGACCTTTGCTGAGCTCAGCATAGCTCAAGAAAAGGTGAATAAAGTACAGGGCCAGTTAGATAAATCTTTGCAGGAAATCAAGGAAATTTGCTCTGTTTATTCTGATATAGTATCTTGCAGGGCCCCTACTATTAATTACATCTTATTTTTATTAGAACATTATATGATGCTGAGAATAAAAGATATTAGAGTAGGCAAACCTTTTGAGTTTACCATTGTTTCCGATTTCATTTCATGTTTTAGAGAACAAGAGGATGGAGTTCAATATTTTCTGTGTGAACTATACCTTCACAACTTCCTCCTAGGAGAAAATAGAGACAAGAACCTCGGTCCTTTCATTGGGAACATACAGTTTCAGGCATTCTTGTCCTTTGTCAAAAACCAAACCAGGTGGGGTAAAGCACACAAGGTTTTCATGAAAGGGGAGACTGGATTAGACCTATGGATCAGAGAGGAACCTCCTAAAACCCTTAAAACCATTATGCAGCATAGAACATTCATGAAGAGGGAGAAGGTTGTAGAATCCTTAGCACCCATCCACAGACATGTTATAAATTCGGGTCTACAAAATTTTAGAGAGCTTAAAGAAGAAGCCATTGATGCTGCTAAACTAAGATGGGATGTCTCCTCAAATGCAGTCAAGAACCGGGAACCCTTTGGTTTCAAAAATTTTCATGCAGTCACCTTCAGGTTACAGAGGTATGCAAGAATGATACAGAATGAAGGGCCTACTTGGATTGGATGCAGGTACAATCCTCCCATCATTTGGTGCCCTCCAAAGAATTATCGAAGTAATTATGAAATTTGTAAGAAGGACGAAGATGTTGTTTTTGAAATGCTTAAAGGTAAGAATGGGTTCAGGAGACCTGGAGAAGAGACCTCTCCTCCCTATAGCATCACTACTTTACATGTAAACTCTCATCTTGCATGAGGACATGAAAAAAGGTAAGCTGGGAGGGTATGTTGAGTAGAGAAAAAGGTACAAATATCCTCCTTATTGCCATGATTTATGATATATTCTTGATTGACTTTTCTATTAATTAGAGGTCATTAGGAAAGAAAATGATTAAAAAGTATTCTAGATATGTTATTGAGTGATATTAGATAATTTATGAATTTTGGTTTGAATTGTTTGATTTTATTGCAAAAATGGAATATTATTGTTAAATTCAAGATAGCTAAGAAGATTATGAAGATAAATAGACTGTTGGAAGTTGAGGAAATCAGGTGCAAAGTAGTTTTGAAGAAGATTGACTCTTTATTTTGTAATATTTATAAATAGTAAAATCAATCTTGAGGATCTCTTGATCCTCAAGATAGCTTAATTTACCCATATCATTGTAATATATAGAGGGTAATGAATGATAGAGCGATATCCAAGAAATTTATCCAAGTATTCGGATCCTTGAATTTCTCTGTACAAGCAGTATATTGTAAATGTTTTACAGTTATGGTGATCCGAATTTTATGAGCATAACAAAATGAATACAGATTATTGACAGGTGCTTAAAAAAAAATAACATAGATACAATAAAACTAGTTTTCTATTCAATAAGGAAATAAGCTAAAACTGTAAAAACCTAACCCTAGGAGATGAAGCGCCAAAAGTCATGTGGGCCTCGTTTGGGTAAGTTAGTACATCAAATTCTCGGGGTCGTAATTTTTGCATACGATCTCTGTTTTAGGCATATGATAGCCCATTGGAAAGGTATCGTCGAGGAGATTCATTTTATGGGAAATATAGAAGGAACTTCCATATTGCAAACCTGGTTTCCCCCCCCC
>SNQJ01S0062462.1:34232-46564 GCA_010110895.2 Picea sitchensis
TTATGATATATTCTTGATTGACTTTTCTATTAATTAGAGGTCATTAGGAAAGAAAATGATTAAAAAGTATTCTAGATATGTTATTGAGTGATATTAGATAATTTATAAATTTTGGTTTGAATTGTTTGATTTTATTGCAGAAAAGGACGATTATTGTTAAATTCAAGATAGCTAAGAAGATTATGAAGATGCATAAACTGTTGGAAGTCGAAGAAATCAGGCGCAAAGCAGTTTTGAAGAAGATTGACTCTCTATTTTGTAATATTTATAAATAGTAAAAGAAATCTCGAGGATCTCTTAATCCTCAGAATAGCTTAATTTACCCATATCATTTTAATATATAGAGGGTAATGAACGATAGAGCAATATCCAAGAAATTTATCCAAGTATTCGGATCCCTGAATTGCTCTGTACAAGCAGTATATTGTAAATGTTTTACAACTATGGTGATCTGGATTTTATGAGCATAATGAAATGACTACAGATTATTAACAGGTGCTTAACACAAAATAATAGAGATACAATAAAACTAGTTTTCTATTCAATAAGGAAATAAGTTGAAACTGTAAAATGCAGTGGAAACAAGCTTGCTGGAATGGTGGCGGCTTATCTCTGAGAAGAGATGTGACGGCTGCGCTCATTCACAAGAAGATGATTAAAATGAGGCTCTGAAGCCCTTTTTACAATAAACAGGAATGCCAAAAACCCTATACATCCAAAAACCTAACCCTAGGAGATGAAGCACCAAAAGTCATGTGGGCCCCATTTGGGTAAGTTAGTACATCAAATTCTCGGGGTCGTAACTTTTGCATACGATCTCTGTTTTAGGCGTATGATAGCCCGTTGGAAAGGTATCGTTGAGGAGATTCATTTTATGGGAAATATAGAAGGAACTTACATATTTCAAACCTATTTTCCCAAAAAACAAACATTGTTTATGACCTCAAAACGGCTCCAGAAGTGAAAACTACTAAAAATAGTAAATTACCAAAATTGCCAGAAAATTGTTTTGAGCAAGTTGGAAAAGGTGGGTGGCCACCGATATCCACCTGTATCATATGGAAATCATATAAGCCTTGATATTTTTTCCCATCTTTGTGTACTGAGTTTTTAGCAGTAGTACCTTTTGAAGACCGTGGGCCCATTCGAAAGGAGTTACTGTCTCAATCTATAATCGTATCAATTTGATTTCAGTTCTATGATTTAAATCTCTTTGCAATAGTTAAGGTAAATGCATGAGTGTGTTGATGTTTTCATAAATTGCTTATGCTATTTAATTATAGATGATAGATGTTTCATTTGAATGTTATCGATTGTTGTTCCATTTCCCATTTATGTTAGTTCATCGCTTGAAGAGTTCCTCTCATTTTCACATGCGCTGTTCCTTTCATTAAATTTACATTTGTTGTTCCTTTCGCTCAAATTCACAATTGTTGTTGCTTCCTAATTATACAATAGCTCATTGTTCTTTTCTAGCAGGTTAAATAGTCATTGATAGATTGGTTCATTAAGTGCTTTCACAGATTAAATTAGTGTTTCTTAGCTATATGAATTCAACAAATTAGTTAATGCATTTAATTCACAACATGTTATTAATCATATTGCAATTTTGTTGAGTAGGATCTTAGTTTCAGAGTTTTTAATGAATGTGTGAGGAACTTGCTTTTTGATAAACTCATATTTTCTTTAACTACACGATTTTAACCTCTACAACTATCTGCATAGACTTTGTTGATATTCTTGAAAGAAAAGACGAATCCTCGGTTGATAAATTAATGTTAAACTAAGGTTATTTTTGGAACATCTTTAGAGCCCAACACTTGTCCTTTTAGTTATTAGTCCATGCCTGAGCAGTCGGCTAGGAGCCGAATCGACTGTCCTTCACTTTGGTGTAAAGATTTAGATTCAAATGCCCTGCTTTCCTGTGCATGGATAATAAGTGAAGGATAATTTATCTACCCAGCCAATTCCTTACTATGTACAACAAAATTTCCTCCTTATTGCTCAGCCATATTTTGGTCCCTTCCTCAGAAAAATCGTGTTACCCACCGAACGATTTATTGGGCATGATTCGCTGCATTTCATTACATTATTTTTTTCACTGCGTAAATGACAACATTGTGCTTACTATATACATTTACTGCGATTTTATTACTGTGTGTGACTTGCTCGTCTTCTCTGTTTTATTGTTTTTATGGTAATTTTTTTTTAATGTTTTGATGACGGTTAGATCAGTGCCATAATGGCCGAGTAAATTTATTGTTTGAACAATGTGTTCATTTACCCCATTTCTAGTTTCTGTCAGTCATTAATAACGGAGTCAATTGGTTCTTTTTATTTATTTTTTACTAGGAATATGGAAATCAAATTTACTTTGACTTTCTATTTGTAACGATAAAAATTGGGAGACTGGCTATGACCGAGTAAATTTATTTAATGTTCCAAATTGATCTCAATATATGACGACATTTCTAGATTCCTTTACTGTATCAAAGATTGCTCGGACATTCACAACATTTCTAGATTCATTCATGTATCAAAGATTGCTCGATTCATTCACTATATCGACATTCTAAATTCATTCATTGTATCGACACTTCTAGATTCATTCACTGTATCGAAGATTGCTCAATTCATTCACTGTATCGACATTTCTAGATTCATTCACTGGATCGAACATTTCTAGTTTCATTCACTGTATCGAAGATTGCTCGATTCATTCGCCACATTGAATATTTAATTCAACCCTAGATTATTTGGAATACGAATATTCTTAGTTTTGTTGGCATTGTTGTAGTAGCAACCACATGAAGGATTGGCCACTGTTGGCCAAATCGTTGTGAGCATGCACAAGTAACCCTGTAGATGTGTTCTTTTGGTAAATTATCTATTGGTTTGGTCGTAAATGCAGTTATGAGGTTTAAAGCCCATGAGCTTCATCTTCATCCATAGCATATGCCATTAACACTTGGACGACGAAGCTCAGTGGAGGAGGTGCACAGAGTGGGTGTTCCATCAATAGAGAATGAAGTCAAACTGATTATTTCATTCACTACTCGAACCATTCCTCAAACGGGTAGTAACACGTCACTCATATCTCTTTATGTATATTCTAAATTCAGAACCTTAGTGACCCACCCCATCCATCTTAAACTGTGATCATACTTACCATCACGGTCGACCGATATGCAGACATGCAAGTGCCCAACACAATGCAGAGAAGTCCAATTTTAACTTGAACGGCCTTTGACCTGTAGTAAATGGAGATCAATTGACAAATTTATCAGTTCTCGTCAAGAAAAAAAAAATAAGCATGATTCGCCTCTAAAAACCGGTTGGAATTACAACACCATGTTCATCCTAATGTCTTTTCTATAGTAAATGGTGAATGCGGTAGTTGCTAAATTTATATTCAGCTTCTGTCATGTCTTTTCAACAGTAAATGGTGAATGCGATAGTTACTAAGTTTATATTCAGTTTCTGTCATGCCTTTTCAACAGTAAATGGTGAATGCGGTAGTTACTAAATTTATATTCAGTTTCTGTCATGTCTTTTCTACAGTAAATGGTGAATGCGGTAGTTACTAAATTTATATACAGTTTATGTCAGTCATAAAGAATGAATCATTTGATTATTATTTTATTATGAATAATGAAATTTATTTAATTTGATTAATTTTTATTTAAAATATATAAACTCAAGATTGGTTTACACTTGACTGTTGTTGGGCTCTTAGATTGATGGTTAAAAGTTTGTTTCCTTTATTTTAATATACAAGAATTTACCATGGTCGGAATATTATTATTATGTTGCTGGCAAGTGGCAGGATTGTTTTATTTATTTAATTATTTATCAGTCCAATCCATGTAAATCTGAGATCGTGTTGAAAGAAGTGTGGGATGCCCAGGAAATTTAATTGATTTTGCAGTTACGTTAATGATAATAATTAAATATATTTTTATAGGACAATGTTAAATTATTCAAGTAAATTGACACTCATTCTTTCTAATGATGAAAATGGGTTGTAATTAAGGAAGAATGGAGAAATCTTGGTTTCATGTTAATTAATGGTGTATGATGAAAAGGTTTCAATGGAGGGTAATCTTGATTGCAGAAGATAGATAGATGCATTACAAGATGTAGTTTTTAGTCAATTCTTATTATATATGCCAAGATTGAATAATCATAGTTAATGTTTACTTGACATGATGTGTGAGTGATTAAATGATTGATTAAATAGTGCGCATGGACCTTAAATAGAATTGCACCTCAAGTTTGATATTGCTAGATAAGATTATGTATGTCAATTTCCTTACGTGCTTGAAATTTAAGGTTGATTGAAGTAAATTCTATATGTTTAGAATTTTCTGGTTGTGCATGGTGAAATGCCACTGATGATTGGTCATTGTTGCTTGGGTACATCGTGTAAAGTGTTGAATCATTGTTTGTTATTTCTTGCTCACTTTAAAAGTTCATGTTACTTGGGTCGTTGTTGTCTGTTGCCTGATTTGCATGCATGGTGTTCGTCGTCAAGGGTTGTTGATTAATTGTTGTCATTGTTACTTTCCTTATTTAAAAAAAAAAAATTACACTTGCTTTGTGTCGCATGTAGTCGTAACGACTGGGGTCGTTACACATGGTATCAAAGAGGGTTCAACCCTGCGACTGTGGATCGCCATGCTTTCCACTGCAGTAAACCCTTGAGTAATAACCTAGCGCTAATTAAAACTTTAACGTGTCCAAGCGGTGATCTTGATTAGAGGACGCCACATAGGTTCGCAATGTGATGTCGTGGAAGGAGGTGTGACACCTCCAGAAGTGCCTGTGCCCTCAGAGTCTAACCCCCAAGGGGAAGAACAATTCCTTGGGATGGATTCGATTGTTATAAGGGATGATGATGGTCTAACAAGGCCCTTCCACGGAATGTCAGAGGCCTTGATTCACCATATTTATTGAGATGAGGCCAAGGCGCCTGTACCCTCGAGAGTCCACAGTGCGCTCCAGCCAGTACCGTTAGCATTCACCGAGAAATAGAGAGGGATAAGTTCTCAAGTCAACGAGTGTCGTGTATGGCTCAATCGTCAAGGATTGGCTGGAGAGTAAGGCGATGTGCTTCATGCTTTATGATTATGACCTCCAACATGAAGGTCCACTGGGTGGTCTTTCAACTGAAGGGGAGCGCTCTTCTATGATGGAAAATGCTCCGACCGCAATTGAACAGGACGAGATTAGCTTTGTAGAATTGGCTTCGGGAACCAAACAAAAGGTTGGAGGGAAGGTTACAGGCTGTAACCTTAAACTGGGAGAATTTATCACTAGGTCCAACTTGTACGTCACAACCTTTGGGTCTTATGACATCGTGATTGGTATGGATTGGTTGGAATCGCATGATGTGATACTCGACTGTAAGATGAAACAATTGAGCTTGGTCGATGACAAGGGACAGAGACACATGATTGTCGGTCGGAACTAGGGATTCTCCCTGAGTTTCATCTCTTCCTTGCGGATACGGAAGAGCATGCACAAGGTATGTAAGCTTTATGTGATCCTTGCATTAAATGAGAAGGGATTTGTGGAAGGTCTAGAACACCTTCCTGTGGTGAGAGAGTTTACGGACGTCTTCCTTGAGGAGTTACCTAGGATGCCGCTAGAGAGGGAGTTGGAATTTACCATAGACCTAAAACCAGGAACTGAACTAATAACAAGAATGTCTTATCGGATGTCGACCCCAGAGTTACAGGAGTTGAAAATGCAACTGAAGGAGTTGTTGGACCTCGGACTTACATCCATGTGTGTCATCGTGGGGTGTGCCTGTTATCTTCATATGGAAGATGGATGAGTCGTGGATACTCTGCATTGACTATCGTCAATTGAACAAGGAAACAATCAAGAATCAATATCCATCGCCAAGGATTGATGATCGGTTTGATCAGATGAAGGGTGCGATGGTGTTTTCAAGGATCAACTTGAGATCAGGGTATCACCAGTTATGGATCAAGGAGGAAGACATCCCTAAGACCTCCTTTAAGACGAGGTTGGGACATTACGAGTTTATTGTTTTACCTTTTGGACTGACAAATGCCCCTAGGGTATTTATGAGTTTGATGAACGTGGTGATCCGCAAATACTTGGACAAGTTCGTCCAAGTGTTCATTGATGATATTTTGATTTAATATCAGGCGATGGAGGAGCATACCGAGCACTTGCGCATGGTACTACAGTGTCTTCGAGAGAACAAATTGTATGGGAAATTATGTAAATTCTCGTTTTATCAATCGAAGATTCACTACTTAGGGCATGTCATCTCCGATGAAGGTATCATCGTGGATCCAACAAAGGTCGAGGCTATTATGGAATGGTCTGTGCTGACGAATGTACCCGAAGTGCGTAGCTACATGGGTTTAGCGGGATACTATCAACTGTTTGTCGAGGGTTTTTCGAAGATAGAAAATCCGATTACGGAATTGCAAAAGAAGAACAAGAAGTTTGTTTGGACCGAGAAATGCACAGAAGAATTTCGGAGGCTCAAGGAGTTGTTGATGACAACACCAAAACTGAAGGTCCCTAACATGGATACGGATTTCTGGGTATGCATTGATGCATCCAAGGAAGTCTTAGACAGAGTTTTGATGCAATATGGTCGAGTGATGGCTTACATCTCCATAAAGTTGAGAAGGCATGAGGAGAACTATGCAACACACGATTTGTATTTGTTATCCATTGTTTATGCCTTGAGAGTTGGAGACACTACCTTATTGGATGAAAATTTGAACTAAAAATGGACCATTGTGGTCTACAACACATCTTTACGCAAAGCAAATTGAATGTGCGACAATGGTGATGGTCAGAACTACTTAGCGAGTATGGTTTCGAGATTACTTACATAAAGGGAACAGTGAACAAAGTGGTTGATGCGTTGAGTTGGAGACCACACCTATTTTCAGTGATGCATCTTCTGACGAATCTACATGAAAAGATTCTAACTTTACAACATGACTATGACTGGTACAAAGAGGTCAAGTATTTTATCGAACAAAACACAATGATGGTACCAAAATTTGAGGGGTTTACTATGAACAATGACGGATTATTGAGATTTAAAGGTCAAATTTACGTACCACCAAACGATGAGTTGAGAAGTTGATCCTAAACAAGGTTCATAGAGTACTGTACATGGCTCATCCTGGAGTCACGAAGATGAGATAAGACCTTAAACCCTTATTCTTCTGGAAAGGAATAAAGGTAGACATAGTCAACTACGTGGCAAGATGTCTATAATGTCAGCAAGTGAAGGCTGAACATAGACATCCAACAAGATTACTACAGCCACACGTCATTCCAGACTTGAAATGAGAGGTCATTTCGATGCGTTTCATTGTTGGATTTTCATTGACGGCGAGGAGACACCACTCGATTTTGTAGTAGTCGACACTCTAACGAAGAGTGCTCGTTTTAATCCTGTGCAAATGATGTATCAGGCACTTGACATAGATAGAGTTTTTATCAGTGAGATTTTGAGGCTGCATGGCATTCCTAAGAGGATTATATCCAATAGAGGATCGATGTTTACAGGACGATTTTGGACTAGTTTCCAAGAGGCCTTAGGAACCCAACTTAACTTTAGTATAGTGTATCACCCGGAGACAGACGGGAAGACTGAATGAACGAACCAGATCTTGGAGGACATGTTGTGTATGTACGTTATGGACCAACATAAGCATTGGGAAGAATTCTTTCCACTGGTAGAATTTGCATATAACACCAGTTATCAAAGCACCATTAAGATTGGCGCCTTTTGAGTTTCTTTACGGGCGACCATGTTGGACGCCTTTGATTTGGGATCATATTGAGGATAGGGTCCTGGTGGGACCATAAGCGATCCAAGAAATGGAATATCAAATGAAAACAATAAGACAAAGGATCAAAGAAGCGTAGGATCGGTAGAAGAGTTATGTCGATGTGCATCGTGTCGACCGTAGTTACGAACTTGGTGATCGAGTCTTTTTGCGGGTGAAACTGCATAAGAGTTTGATCAATTTTGGAAAGGGTGCTAAACTCTCTCCTAGGTTCATGGGACTTTTCGAGATTGTGGAAAAGAAGGGGCTCGTGGCCTAGCGACTAGCCTTGCCTAATTCTTTGAGGCATATGCACGATGTCTTTCATGTCTTTGTTTTGAGACATTATGTTAGTGATCCTACACATGTCATTGACCTGAGTTCCTTGCATGTATCTGACGAGGGTGCGCTCACGACGGAGCTAATCCGCATCTTGGACCATCACATTTGAAAAATACGACATCGAATAGTAGATCAGGTCAAGGTCCAGTGGGACAACCATAGTCCACACTCGGCGACCTAGGAGGACGCATATGATATGCGTCAGCAGATCCCATTTTTTTGTTGATAGCTAGACCTATGATATTCTGATACACTTTATTTCGGCACTTACATACTATGAAACTTTGGGATGAAGTTTAAAACAAGAGGGGGTGTATGTAACATTCCTCTCTTGCGTGCATTTAGCGAACTTATTCTTTGAGGACACTTGCGTGCAAGTGATCCAGGTCGTTGTACTATTAGCTATTTTGATTATGGTTATGAGGCATTGTGGATTTGATGTTATGTCACTTTTGTTATATTTACATCAACATGTGCTATTGACTGGGTTCTCGTGAGTGTGTAGGACTCTGGGCATTAAGGATGCAGAGGCATCGATGAAACCCCTTGGACTTTGGATTGAGTTAGGGAGTGGACTGTTAGGGTTTGAATGTTGTTGATGTGACATATGTACATATGATTAGATATTATGATGTTGATTGTTATTGCTGATATGATTCGTTGATGGATGCAGGCTCACGATAGCTTGCCAACCAGACTCACATTTGGAGTAAAGGGGTCACGCACGAAAACCAGAGACATTGAGGGAGAGGTGTGGCAGTAGCCTACCACAACCTACTAGCACTCTCATCGTGGCTCGAACTATAGGTTAATGATTACCTAGTTCGAGAAGACCCACAATGTCGTGAGAGCAGACTGTGACAGTCACTCACGATGATTCTAAGGGGCGTGCAATAAGGCAGGGGCCTTATTCCTTAGAGGCCCTTAGTCTCCCACAATGTCACCTAGCAGAGTATTGACTCCAGGGGTTTGACGTCTACCAAATTCATTCAAGAGGCTAGTGGCACCCTTGGAGCACGTCGTGCATCTTGAAGGGCATGTCGTGCAAAGAAAATGGAAAGAGGTGAGTGGAACCCTTGGAGCACGTATTGCGTCTTGAAGGGAACGTTGCACAAAGAAAACAAAAATAGGCAAGTGGCACCCTTGGAGCACATAGTGCGTCTTGAAGGGCATGTTGCACAAAGAAAATAGAAAGAGACAAGTGGCACCCTTGGAGCATGTAGTGCGTCTTGAAGGGCACGTCACAATTTTAACTATGATAAGTTAATAAACCTAGTGCCTAGAAAACTATGCCCCCTTAGAACCTGGTCGACCCTAAAATAGATGATGGTATGAGTAAAGTTTAATAACTAAAAGTTCCCTTAAAAATTGTCACCTAGCCTAGGGAAATTAAAACCTAGGTCTAAGCAGGACATGTGGTTAAAGAAAAATAAATTAATTAATAAACATGTAACAAGAAGGGGGCTAAGAAATTCAAACTTAATTATTAAAGTAAAAATTATAATGGAGGATTAAATTTATTAAAAGGGTAAATGGTTGTTTTTATCTGCACTTGCTAAATTGATTTTTAGTTAAAAAGGGAAAAGGGGGAAACTTAAAAGAAAAGGAAACTTAAAGAAAAAGGGAAACTAAAAGAAAAGGGGGAAACTTAAAGAAAAAGCTTAATGTCAAACTTAGTAAGGAATCTAGCCTTTGGGACTTTCTATTTATGAACTCAACTAGGAATTAAGTAAGGCGTAAGTCATTTAAGATTTGTAAGGGAATTTTGGGACACCGAGGAGCATTTTTAGGAACACTTTTAGGTGGGTGATGGAAATAGGAATAATTAATTAATTAATAAAATTGATTTTCTGGTGCAACTAGGGGATCGGGCAACATGTGTACAGGGGAGGTTTTTCCTAATTAAATAAATGAAAAAGGAATCTAATGAGGGTTTGGGAATCTAATTACTAAGAAACTCTATAAAAGAGATGGTGGAGGAGGAGTAAGGATCACATTTTTGCCTTGCATAACGTTACGTTGTCAAAATTCTATCTTGACTGAGTTTTCACTTGTGGGAGTTGGAATACCCAGCTCAGGTAACAGGTGGTAGATCGAACTTGCGAGGCGAATTGGGTGCTAGCATTATGTGGAATTGTGTGCGTGGCCCCTTTGCGGCTCGGGGGGCTCAGGGGGAAGAGGAGTACCCCTAGCATTGGCTAGGAGGTACCGGTGAGGTATCATCGGTCGGCAAGTTGAAGTTGGATGGAGCGCGAGCGTGGCACAGTCACTTTCGGTTCTTCTCATTTGGCTATGGTACACATGGGTATAATTTGTATTAAATAATAGCTCAATTTCTTGATCATGCATTTCTTTATTGTCGAAAGCTCGCTTGCGTAGATGTTGTTAAAGGAAAAAGACTCGTTTAGTTATGCATAAGAATTTTTATCTGGGCGATAGTGCACTGGATGAATTTGCAAGATGGTCTCTAAATTTCTGGTTCTGAGCCTTGTTTTATTACTACGTCTTCTTATTCCTTGATTGCGTTTTTTTATTTTATTTTATTATTGGTTCTCCACGGAGAAGGTCTGGGTGCATAATTGTGTCTTTATCTTCTGTTCTTATCCTTTTAGTTATTAGTCGGTGCCTTAGTAGTCGGCCAGGAGCCGAATCAACTGTCTTTCACTCCAGTGTAAAGATTTAGATTCAAATGCCCTGCTTTCATGTGCATGGATAATAAGTGAAGGATAATTTCTCTACCCATCCAATTCCTTACTATGTACAATGAAATTTCTTCTTTATTGCTAAGCCATATTTTGGTCCCTTCCTCAGAAAAATCGTGTTACCTACCCAACATTTTATTGGGCATGATTCGTTGTGTTTCATTACTGTATTTTTGTTCACTGTGGGAATGACAGCGTTGTGCTTACTATATACATTTACTACGATTTTATTACTGTGTGCAACTTACTCGTCTTCTCTGTTTTATTGTTTTTATGGAATTTTTTTTTTAATGTTTTGATGACGGATAGATCAACGCCATAATGGCCGAGTAAATTTATTGTTTGAACAATGTGATCATTTACCCCATTTTCAGGTTTTTTCAGTCATTAATAACGGAAGTCAATTGGTTCTTTTTATTTTATTTTTACTAGGAATATTGAAATCGAATTTATTTTTATTTTCTATTTGTAACGATAAAAACTGGGAGATTGGCTACGGCTGAGTAAATTTATTTAATGTTCCAAATTGATCTCAATATATCACAACATTTCTAGATTCCTTCACTGTATCGAAGATTTCTCGGACATTCACAACATTTCTAGATTCATTCATGTATCGAAGATTGCTCGATTCATTCATGTATCGAAGATTGCTCGATTCCTTCACTGTATCGGCATTCTAAATTCATTCATTGTATCGACATTTCTAGATTCATTCACTGTATCGAAGATTGCTCGATTCATTCACTGTATCGACATTTCTAGATTCATTCACTGGATCAAACATTTCTAGTTTCATTCACTGTATCGAAGATTTCTCGATTCATTCGCCACATTAAATATTTATTTCAACTCTAGATTATTTGGAATACGAATATTCTTAGTTTTTATCGCATTGTTGTAGTAGCAACCACATGAGGAATTGGCTACTGTTGGCCAAATCGTTGTGAGCATGCACAAGTAACCCTATAGATGTGTTCTTTTGGTAAATTATCTACTGGGTTGGTCGTAAACACAGTTATGAGGTTTAAAGCCCATGAGCTTCATCTTCTTCCACAACGTATGCCATTAACACTTAGACGACGAAGCTCAGTGGAGGAGGTGCACAGAGTGGGTCTGTCATCAATAGAGCATGAAGTCAAACTGATTATTTCATTCACTACTCGAACCGTTCCTCAAACGGGTAGTAATGCATCACTCATATCTGTGTATCTATATTCTAAATTCAGAACCTTAGTGACCCACCCCATCCATCTTAAACTATGATCATACATACCATCACGGTCAACCGAGATGCAGACATGCAAGTGCCCAACACAACGCAAAGAAGTCCAATTTTAACTTGAGTGACCTTTGACCTGCAGTAAACGGAGATCAATTGAAAAATTTATCAGTTCCCGTCAAGAAAAAAAAAAGCACGCTTCGCCTCTAAAAACTAGTCGGAATTACAACG
>SNQJ01S0062463.1:0-16172 GCA_010110895.2 Picea sitchensis
TAGCCGACAAGGCTACAAACCAAAAATCATACTGT
The DNA here is from genome assembly GCA_010110895.2 of Picea sitchensis. NCBI lineage: Eukaryota > Viridiplantae > Streptophyta > Pinopsida > Pinales > Pinaceae > Picea > Picea sitchensis. Next base: position 36 of record SNQJ01S0062463.1, read on the forward strand.
TTTACATTAAACTGTTAAATGAAACCCTAAATGAGCAATAAACAGGACATCAAGCTCCTCTGAGGGAGACGTTGGCCCTTTTTAGGGAAAAATGCAACACAAGATGACAAACGTTGGCCCTCCTTAGGCCTCCAAACTCTACCACACGTGCCAAACTACTCTATCAAGATGCCATACACTGGAGGTGATGTCATGGCTCCTAGATGACGTCCTGGGGCATCAAAAGGGGCACGTTCCACCTGCAGTGGGTCAACCCCCCTGGGTTGGACTCAGCCAAGGTGTCCTTGATGAAAACGTTCTCCTTCTTCTCTTATGCAAAGGCTCGACCAATCACTGTCATGTCTCTGCCCCTGATGGGGTCCCAGCAACTATCTGATGGGCTCTTCAGCCCCATGGAGGTCCGAACTGATCATCTTCCCATGTGTACCAGTCCAACTGGTACCTGTCCGTCGGGCATGATCCTGCACATCAAAAACTTCGTCCTCCATGGGCTCATTAGTCACAAGGATCATAGCAATGTCAATCACATTTCATCATTAATTTTATCAAATGCATGCATAAAACCCCTGTTATATCATCCAATAGCTCAAAGACATTACAATGACCTACTATACAAAGTCGAAGAAAAAGACAAAATGCCCCATTGGGCCAACATCTATAGGAGAAGGAAAGTTTCCAGAGGATATCATCCAAGCCATGTAATACGAGGTGATGTGGTCAAGGGATGTCCAGACATATGGGTAGAGTGAAAGACAGGGGTGATATTACCTGTGGGCACCTTTGTAGAAGGTGAGTTGTACCCGTCATGGATGCAATTCTTTTCAAGTCCTTATTGCCTTTATTTTTTCTTTTCTTTATCGCTTTTCCTTTTTTATTATTTTAAGGTCTAAATAGAGGACACTGCCTTGGCGTGGTGACCAGAGCTGATAGTGTTACCCACAAGTACTTTCACAGAGATGATAAGGTTGGCTCATGATGAGACCACCTTTCTCTTGGCCATGCAACCAAAGGTCACTGCCCTAGCGTGGTAACCAGATAATGGCAATGTCATACTGCTAGGCACCCATGAACATAATGGACTGGCTCGTGATGAGACCCCCCATCCTCTTGGCTAGGTCTTGTTTTGTCATTTTTCTTTGGGTCCCTCTTGTTTCTTACTGAGAGGATTTTTATTGCCTTCTCGGGGATCCCTAGGCGAGGCATCTCTAGGTTTCATTTTTTATGGCTTTTATCTTTTACCAACTGCTTTTACCTTCTGGGTCTTTAGCCCCTTCTTCCCACGAGATAAGGTGCAACCCCACAAACAGATCATCCTAATGTCCGGGCTAAGGGAATGGGATAGATGAGTGGGAGATAAGATGTAAGAGTGATGATATGATGGGAGCGGAAAATGGCCCTTAAAAATTCCCCCTGGTGGCAAACCAAAACCTATGGGTACAAGCTTGCTAGGGTACCCTCTCAATCCCCCCAACCCTAGTCAAGTGGGTTAATGTAAGATCTAAGCAGTTGTCAGAAATAAAAGGAATTTGATGCATATATCTAAAGGTTATAATGATCAAATATGACACATACCATGATAGTTGGACCAATTACCTCATGGAGCAAGAGTCTTCTCCGATACAAGTCCAAACCGAAGTTGATGGATGTTGTTGCTGCTGACAGGACAAGTCTGATGAAAGAGAAGAAAGATGGGCCCTCGAGGGCCATGCTCAGGTCAATCCTGCTCTCAATACTCCATGTCTAGGACCAGTGGGCCTCGAGACATGATCTCCTAGTTATCCCTAGAAATCAGGGATAACATTATCAACATGCGAGGGCTTACAGATCAAGCCATTAATTACAATATGCAAGCAAGTGTATGTAGAATTTAAGTTATCCATTTAGAAAATCCTCAACAACGAACTCATTCAAGATAATCATCAGTTAATATCAAAACCCCAACTCACTCAATATAGACAAAGAATTAACATTAGGATCAAGTAGTAAAGGATTAGGCATTAGAGTTCAAATTTTAGTGGGGGGAGGGGGATTTCCTTTCACTTATAAAAGAAAAATTTAAGGGGATTTGTTGTGGCCTCAATAACTTGATACCTCAGTCTCAGAATTGGATGAAGATATTTGGAGCCTTGGATGAAGATTCTCTAGGACTACTTTCCCCCTTCCTATTTCAAAGAAAGGATCAAATTCAGAAGGTTTGAATTTTGTTCATCTTGACGAACAGGATTGGGTGGTCATATGATAACCTTCTATTGAGGAGGTTGATTATGAGCCTTCTTCTGATTGAATTATCTTTGTTCTTTCATTTCAATATAAAGAGCAATAATCTCCCAAGAATGTTCAAGTTATTCATAAGTGTGGGCAATTTCTAGGTTAAAATCAAAAAGACATGATGTGATACTTCTTTGGTTAGGAAGATGAAATCATATATTTGGTTTTTGTGGGGTAGGAAAAGTCATTAAATCAAAATAATGGAAAAATAAAATATAAGACAAGAACTAGAGAGCAAAAAGAACTCCCTAGTACGGTCTCCAATTAAATGTTGATGGGAGGAATGAAAAAATCCTCGCTCAAGCAGTTTTGAATCTCACTAGGCAAGGTAAGATAGACATGATTATAAACCTAGGCTTATATCCTGTCAAAAATGTCAACCAAACCTCAAGAAACAATTTATTGGATCTGATGCTATTATATAAATATGTATTCTTTTATGTAAAATAGAATTTTAAAGTAAAAATGTGCTTACAAAAATGAAATTTATAAAATAGTTGAATAAATAAATGCAAGATAACATCAATCTGCAAATTCAATGCACAACAAGTTTCATAAATGAGAAGAAATCAACAAATAATTTTATTGATATCAATCTGAGTTACAACCAAGTTTATCTTTTCAAACCCCTATGAGGGTTTGAATCAGAATTAGACTTAGAAGTCTAATATGTAATTTGACTCATACATAGACAACTGGTGTCTCAAAGGAAGAAGACTAGAACTGAAAAGTGAACTGGATCAAACCAAGCTACAAGTGCATCATGGTCTTGACTTTGAAAAATTAGCATTAATCATTGTTGAAGTAAATCGGAACTTCCAATTAATACTAAATAGACTTTCAAGATGAACAATTGACCTTTGGAGCATGTCAATAATTGATGCTTCCTAATTCTTTATTTTCCACCTTTAGAATAACCATGCTATCAACAAGATAAAGTATCTCTAAAGAAACTCATAAATGAATGAATGGACAGATATTCTCACTCGAGGCAAGAGAAAACCTTATCAGAAGTATCTCTCTCTATTTTCGCATGTTCTTCATTTGTCTTGCTCTCCTCCTTTTATGTCTTAAAAAAGTAGTTTGAGTGGTTCAACTATCTTTTTGTTTTAAAAGTTAAATAACTTTAGTTAGGAGAGGACAAATTTATTGAATAATAAAGGTAAATAATAAATAATAGGTGGGATCCCCCTAAGTCTTTTATTCCTTTATTTTCAACATTTCCCTTTTAACTCCAAAATTTAATTAAATGTCATTCATATATCAACATCATAATATATACCAAAATAATCAATATAAACATGTCACATCAACAAACACTTGTACCTCCCAAAAATATCATAGCCATTATGATATTAATTATTTTTTTTAAATAATACCATGTGTCTGTTGTCCCAAAAAATATGCATCAAATGTCAAGGTAGAAATGTCATCATACAAACTTTAAATACATCAAAAAAAAAAAATTGTTTGATGTTGCCTCTCTTTGTTTACTTCCCTCTGAAAGAGAATCCCTGTGCTTTAGTAAGTCCTGATCAACAGACTTATTTTCTTTCACTTACCCAATCTTATGGTGCATATCATTGAAAGTAATTTTTCTTTCATTACTTTCCGCTTGAGCTGGAGGTTTTTTTTATTATACAGATGAGGCTTAAGATGATTCAAATCTTGGGGAATTTACAGGTTATTTTCCTTTATCCAATTGAGGTTCAATTGGTTGCATTTTTTTGGTTTCTAGGAACACAGACGTGATGGGTCATAGAAGTAGAAGAAGAAACATGAGGTATCGAATGCATAGGGGGAGGTGGTGGTAATGTGTTATATGGTCAATGAATTATGTTAGAAGGAGGATTTGTAGGAATTTTTTTCCAACCGCCATTGGTTGGTTGTATAGGAGGTTCATGAAAATCAATAATATTTGAATGAGGTTGTAAGGGAGGAGCAAGAGGAGCTGGGGGTGGTGGAAATGTACGATGTCCAACAAGTTTCAAGTAGCCAGTTTGCACTAGTTGATTGAATTCTTCAGAGTTGGTATCAAAGTGTATTGAGAATCTCATTCTTTTATTTCTTCCTTGACTCCCAAAAACATTGGGCACTGTTCCTCTTCCACCCATGTTACCCCTGTTTCCACTGCGGTTACTGTCGCGACCAAAAAATCTCTTCTATATGCATAAATATTCCAATTAGTAAATATACAAGACATATTGTATCTGAAATCTAATAATATTTTTCTTTCAGATGACTTAGCTATGGATATGAGAAAGAAAAATCAATCAAGCATGCAAAGGGATAATGAAATGGAATGAAGGAAAACGAGAAAGCAAAACCATAATTTGGTAGGCAACCCTCTCATTACTTCTTGTTTAAAACATATAAACTATACAGTATTTCACCAGACTTCTTCATATAAATAGTCATTTACTTCTTTGAACATGGGAAATGAATGAAAATGAAATAATAACTGACAGGGGAATAATGTCAATGGATTTGTAATTTGTGAAAAATGTTATAAAATGATAGGAATGCATGAATAATTTCATGTTCATAATCCATAACCAATCAATCAATTATGTTCATAATTGTATCATTCTTCATTGTAAGTCAAATAACCCGTGGATTGTTCACTTCAGAATACTCATAAACCATTTTCCACAACATTCAAGTATGACCAAAACATTCATATTATTCACACAATACTTCCAAACCATATATTGGTATGAGTTTATTGTACCCACGTCAAAATAACATGCTTTTCATACATCGTCCTACTAACTAGAACAATATCAATGCCATATAAACCAATATCATAGTAGATCCACTTTAAAAGGTTTATCTTAATCAATTACATAAACAAGGGGAGAAATTTCATGGAAAAATGAAATGTGATTTGGGAGACGAGGGGAATAATGCCTGGAAAGTGACAAAATATGTGAGGAAAATGCCTTATTTATGTAAAAGATAGAATATTCATAATACATTAAACCTTTACTTTTTGTTGATTATTCTCTTTAACAAATCAGACCTTGCATCAAACTTTATCATTAAAAACGTTTTGGATGTCCAGCTAATAATGATTCTAACCAATACTTCTTTTTTTCAATGCAAATCCAACTCTCTACATCAAGACCATCCAGAATTGTGCAAATATTGGTATTAAAATTAAAATTGAACTCAATATATATAGCCCAAATAGAATCAAATGAAATCGGCCTCTGATAAAAAACAATGTAAGGGCTTCAACTGAAAATACTCCAGAAAAAAAATAAAAAAAAAATGACTCATAATCTATCAAATTACCCACGAATTTTGAGTGAAACAGAGCTATATAATGAATGAACTCAAATATTGGTAGGAATTTAAACCTCTCATAGACCCTAGTGAAATTTGAACTCGGACAATAAATAATGGATTAGTTGTAACCACCTAGGAGATTAGAGGGGTGTGAAGCCTAATGATTTGACCAAGAATTGTGGCAAGGTCGAGTAACAAAACATGCATATCTTTATAAATTACCCAAAATACAATCCAAACCTAAAGTTTTCCATAACTGAGATCTCAAAACATTTCGAAAAACAAGAATGGCTATAGTCATAGCATGGATGGTTTCCATTAAACTGCATACAACCTTGCAATGAAATATTTATATGGCTAGGGTTTAATCATATAACCAAACAACCAACCAAAACATATTCATATTGGGAACAAACACTTACAACCCCAGGTTCGAACTCAAATAATAAACTTGACAAAAAAAATAAAAAAAAATGATTGTTGGTGCAAGAGTGAATAGCTTGTATCCAAAATTTAAAACCCAATCCAAAATCAATCATTCATCATATGGGCATGGGTTCAAAACTTGATCCAAACTCAACATAAACAAAAATCACTTCAGTACTGGTCACATAAGTTCCCAACAATGGGCATACTCTATTCACATTCCATTTAAATACAAAAAAATAAAATAATAATTGTTGGTGTAAGAGTGACAAATTTTGTATCCAAAATTTAAAACCCAATCCAAAATCAATCATCCATTAAGGTCATGGGTTCAAACTTGGATCCTAAACTCAACATAAATAAAAATCACTTTCAAGATCGGGTCACATGAAGCCCCAAATAACAAGGTCATCACATTCCATTTAAATACTAGCCAAGACTTACCCTATAACAAATATGGGCTCGATCCACGACAATACTTAGCAATATGAATAAACTAAAGTATTTTTTTTAAATGTTGGGTGCATTAACAATGGATAACATGAAAGTAAGTCCAAACCCAAGTTGAGACTTGGAACATGACAGTCACAACAACAATGGGTTTAACCCAACATTCAATTTCTTTCACAGCCCACTACTTCTTTTCAGAAAAATCTCTAGTAAATAGAAAATGAGAACATGAATTGAGTGAAGAATGCATTCAATAAAGAGAAGTAACAAAAATATTTATTTTTATTTTCAAATAGAAACCCTCAAACATGAATTCAAAAATAATGTGTTCAAGAGAAAAAAGCAGAGAAAAAAAAAACACACATACTCAATACTAGTCAAAACCAGAGACATTGCTAACTCATTAACTTGCAAAACACATATAAAAGATGCTTCATAAATTGGTAAGTACATACCTTTCCAATAAGCGCTTGTATTATAGTAGCTTGAGACTGAAACGATTGGTGTAACCACCAAGAGTATGGTTTTCCAAAGTCGAGCTTGAGCTCTTCCTCCACAAACCCAAGTGAACAAAATGGCCAAAACCCAATCAAAATGAGTTGGTTAAACGCAGGGCTATGGGAGTAACTTCCCATGTCCTTTCCATTTAGTGCATGTCTAACGCCATCATGTTGACATTCAAAACCATACCATATGCATATGCCAACTTAAAGTTAATCACATATCAAGCAAAAGCATATAACATATATCATGCCAAAACCTCAACCATATGAAACTTCTATGTATTCGACACATACCATATATCACATCAACTCACATAATTATACAACATACGCTATGTCGACCTACAGATTTATGCCCATTTCAATTTAATGCTACCTCTCAATATATCATTTCAAACATGTACTTTATGACAACCATGTCAACGTGTCTATCCATATAAATAATCTATTATTTATACTTTTGTATTAAATCATATGTCTTGTACCACCTCAATATCAAGTGAACATACCAAATGATTTATCATGAGTTTACAAACCAAACTTTGAACCTTTCCATACTTCAATAGTATTGCTCATTTATCATGAGTTTATAAACCAAACTTTGAACCTTTCCATTATTCAATAGTATTGCTCTTGTTGTTTATTGATATATGCCACATACCATTTTATATGTATATATATAAAACCAAAGCTTCACCATGGTATTTTTATATGTATATATATAAAACCAAAACTTCACCATGGTATGTCTTGATTGTATTGTTTTTTTGTCACATAAAAAAGGCATATCCATATTCCAAACCTGAACAACTATATCGATTTTATAAACTTTATATATATATATATATATATATATATATATATATAACCAAAAATTCACCATGGTATGTCTGGATTGTATTGTTTTTTGTCACATAAAAAAGGCATATCCATATTCTAAACCTGAACAATTATATCGATTTTATAAACTTAATATGCTTTGAAGGTCATAGTTTAGGAAACCATTTTAATTTTGATTATGATTATAATAATAATAAGGAAAAAACAAATCACATTATTTGCAAATTTCACAAGTGCCATGCCACCAAGATGTTGAGGAGTGAAACAAAGTTACCATAACTGACATACATCATAATTAAATAACAATCCTTTTGAATCATCTGAATAGGTGTATTGATAACACCACAAGAACCTGAATTAGTATACTATTATTTTGAAGCATCATAACTTAAATGAAATCACAACTTATATGATGATATGTAAACATGTTTAAGGGAATGTTACGTTTGAAAATAGTCACTTATATGTTTTCTTCTAGGGGACCCTGCCTATTATTATTTCATTATGAATATAAAGAGAGGCCTTGCAATAATTTGTAGGCTTTAATAGTAGGTGATGAATTTACGAGTCAACACGGTCCAAAGCACATAGGAGTGTCAAATGTTATAGCTCTTTGATATACCTAAGATTTTACAACAATATTACTCGATTGAATATTTCATGGCACCAACTAAGGAGGATATACCATACCCTTAGCCATACTATCCAATGTAACTGTACATGAGAATGATCTTCTAGAGTGTTTTTCTTGGTGTACTATAGCAACAAGACAACCATAATTTTATGTAGGCTGGTTTCAACTATGCCTAAAGGGATTCCAAGAGACCCAAGGGTACATGGAAGAAAATTCCATATATAGGTGTTTTCTTATGCAGTAATACTTGAAGGGGGTACCAATAGAGGTTACAAGGGTGTCCAACTAGGTGACACGACTTATATTTTTCATGTGTAGTATTTCTCAATTGTATTTTTACCCATCAAATGCTATATCTCCATGTTATTTAAAGGCATTGGAAGACGTCTCTATCCTAGAAAAATATACTAAAAACTTGAGGCATGTTGTCTCAAGAAAGAGCTCCGATACATCAGTGTTCCTTAACCCTTAAACTTGAAACACAACTAGGTATATAGAGAATATAACTGTGCAGGAAACCAGATACAAGAGACAATAAGATGAAATATGAACAATATTTCATTGTATTGTGATCATCCGAAGAAGGAAAACAATGTTCACTTGCCTGTTAATGTGGGGAGACCTTTCACTAAGTGAAGCTCCAAATATAACAATACAAGAAACACATTGCATAGCCTCTTATCTCTTTAAATAGACTCTCAATAAAAAAAACACTAACTACTTGTTGTCCCATCACTAATGGGTGCCAACTACTTAGTGGGCCTTATAAAGTGGACCCTTTTACATTAAATAACTATCCACTAATATTTAAAGGGCCTTATTCAAAGATTATGGCCACATACAACAATTGGCCCATTTTAGATAGCCTAAAATGGGGAGGTTAGGGTATGATCCTAACATCAATGCACATTTACTCCAAAAAAAAAATGTTAAAGTGATATGATTAGCGATTATTGACTTATAAATTGTAATTCACTGATGTTGAAACTTATTTTTAATAGTTCAATATAAAGATAAGCACAATGTGCATTAGTTAGTGGATTATTAGACATTGTGGTTTGGGAAATCTCTTCCTCCTTCCTCCCAACATCCTCATTTATAGGCTCTACCCCTAAAACAAAACAAACAAATTATAAGTATTACCAAATACAAACAAAATCATGATAATCAACATACATTTGATTTTGCTCTCATAATATCATCATGGGGATGCTCTCCACTATCAACGTCATTACCATTAGTGCTCTCTTGCATAAAACAAATGAAGACAATATGTACAAACAATAATAAACTATGAATGAGTTTTATAAATAATCAACATTAGGTATCTGAAAATTTTAATTACCACAACATTGACCACTGGAGTTTGTGATTTCCCCATACTTTCTTGATATTCAACTATAGCTTTAAAACCAAAATTTGAACCCGAGATTGAGTTCTTCTTCGGAGGGAAGGGACTAGTATTTATCCCCCTATATTTCATAACATTGAAAATTTTAATTCTGGCTATTAATTTGATGTAACCACCCTAGCCATGTTTTTGTTGGCCGTGTTTCTCCAATCTCATTTGGATGGATTTAAGGTATATTTAAGCCTACCAAAAGTTTCAACTAGGTCATATATTGAACTTTTTATGTAAAAATAAAATAAATCAACATATTCAATTAAATATATCAGCTACCTCCATCCATCAAGAGGTGTCTTTCCTTATTTTATCATTTTCTTCTCCTTTGCATCTTCCATTATATCCCTCCACTCCATCTTGAGAATTATTGAAAATGTTCATGCCTTGGGTTATCTTGAAAGTTAACCCTTCTTCACATATTTCAAATAATTGTTGACCATAAAAAGAATACATTAGTTGAATACATCACCAAAGAGGTCATCCAAGTGGTCTAATAGTTCCTTCTTCAAATATAAAGGTTGATTGTTAAACCTGTAAAAATGGAAGGCCCAAAAATATCTAATTCCTATTTATTAAGGCCAAACTGTATTGTCATTAATAGAAAATAAACATAAAAAACCCACATTTATATCTTGTTATGGGAAATATTAATATATGATTAAGTACGAGGTAGTTTTTGCATCTTTAATGGGAAAAGGTTTCCATCCACAAAAAGTTTAATCGATAGCGTCCTAGTGCTATAAACACGTGACGATCTATGAAAGAAACCATGAATCAATAGTGGGGACATCTCCACCAACATGTTTATCAAGTAGTGTGCTATGGGTAGGGGTAGCATCTAACCTAGGGGGAGGAGTGGTAGACAAATGAGCCAATGGACTATAACTAGTAGACATAGAGGACAATAATATAATCAGTATATAACTAGTGATGGGACAGGGTGTGAAGTAGGTGTATGGCTATTCTCACAGACCTCATTTTGTTTGGTTGGTAAGCAATGATTCTATTATATTATGAACAAATATGCATAAAGAAACTAGAGACTCAAAGTCTTGTATTTTTGTCCATGATAAAGTTAACATAACCTTTAAATATCCAATATGCCAAAAGGAAAACAAAATCGAAATGAGTTGTTGAGACTAACCAATAGAAAATGTTTAAAAAATTTAATAGCTTGTCGATATTGTTGAGACTAACCAATAGGAAATCGATATTATCTCAACTATGCTAGTAAATTATGGCTTAAAAAGAAATGACTAGTCTAAAAGAAACCCTAGACATGCCCATTTAGTCAGAGTGAGACTTGAGCGGTCCGTCATCAAACCTTGCTACGGAATACATTTGGAAGGTCGACGTCATTCTATATGGAGACATGTTGAAATAATCTTGCACTATAATCATTCTCATGTGGAGAGAAGAAACCTGCCACTTGACCTTTCCTTAGTAAGCTCGTGAGACACCCAATTCGAGGACTACACGGACCTCATTAGTAGGCTCCACTAATCTCAAAAAATCCTATAGGAAAAGAAATAATGTGTATCATCTATAAGAGTAAACTAAAATGAAAAATACTACAATAAATTAATTAATTTAAGAGTCGGTGCACACTCCATATTTTCTAATTCTAAGTATCAAAGCATTGCACGCATGAGCCACAACCTCCTCTAACTCTTCAAATTAAAACAATGCAATAATTTTTTTGTTGGGCTTCTTTAAGGCCTTTCTAATAGTTCCCACTGGGTTGGGATCATCAAACAAGAAATCGTCATCCCCCACATTCAAATCAAATCAAGTGTGGTTTCTTACTAGTATGCAATAGTCAAATTTGAAAATAACATCATTATATATATATATCAAATTTGAAAATAACATCATTATATATATATTGAAAGATATCTAAGATATTATGGCTTCTATGACTATGAGGGTTCCTTCCCATGATTACCTTGTCACATTATTCAAAGAAATGTTAATTACATTATAAGAATCATGAGATATTAAAATTAATTTTCAAGATAATAAAATATGGAAATTAATTAAACATGTAAACAATAAAACATAAATACTCCATGATAGTAGTGTCTACATTTATTTGATTCAAACCATAATTTATCAACAACCCCTCCCACGTTGCTATTGTCTTTATTGTACATACCACTACCCAATTTCCATCACGCCCCTTAAATATGCAATTGGGTGTTTTTCTTGTTGTCCTGGGTTGTGTACTATGTATAAACCCTACAATATTTTCCAAAGCTTTGGCCTTCCATCAATATACATAGTCACTCCTTTGTTTTGATCAGTCTCTTTTAGTTGTATATAGTTTATAGAAACTATGTATCTCTTCATACTTTGAATATATTAGGCCAACCTCACCCAATCTCCATAAATTGTAACATGACTTGGCATGCCATCAATTAAGGTACTCTGTCATGTTTTACCTTTATGCCATCCATCGAAAATAGTCTCATTTCATGTATAGATGATGGAGAAATTCAATGAATTCTCTCATTGAGACAAAAGTCAATTTCCAATGTAGGAAGTTGTTTTGGTTCCCACCATTTGAATAGACATTTGCACCTCGAGGGTGCCGCAATGCCATATTTTATCTCATCACCATAACAGGTCCCTCTTTCAACATGAAAAAATTCCATGCATTTATGAAATTTTCTTCTCATCTTTTGACCTTTGGTTGATCTCACCTTGTTACATCTAGTTGACATCTCACTTTCTCCTATTCCTCCTCTATAGGTTTTAAACTTTGAATTGAAACAAAGCATATATATTCTTAAGAAAAATAGAAAGAACGAGAATGGAATACACACAATAAACAAAGATTTACCTCGGAAACCCTTAACTGAGAAAATCAACAAACCTTAGAGCCACACCTCTCTATTCTTCATTATATTAAATTGACTATACATAATACAATATTTTAGGTATTCAGTAGCATCCAAAACCCTAATCCGTTAACCAAAATTATATTACAACCCTAATCCCTTAACCGAGATTAAATTACAATGGATTGAAATAGGCCAAAAATGGACCAAAAAAACCCAATTTGTTTTCGGGGGATCCACCCCCAAACCCTCAAGCAAGGGGGGCCTAGATGACCCCCCCAACACTCCCAACACATAAAAATAGAATATGGAGACAACCATGCAAAGAATATAACACATTCCCAACATCCTCAATTACCCTCACTCTTTAAAGATAGATCTAACATATACTTATTTAGTGGTACCTAAACCAATCAATCCAATGACAATATACAATAAATTCTATGTTTTCAATGTGCAAGAGGGATGCTACAACAACTTAACATGGAGATTAAAAAGAGGATAAACCTCTCAAATTACAAATTTAATTGGCTCAAAATTTAGAATAACGAGTTCATCTAGTGTGGCTCCCAATCTCTCAATCATCAATGTTTCATCGAGCTAGATAGATAAAAAAACATCATTTTGATGCCTATAATTTACTCGATCAATTTTCCTTTTGAAATGTCAAAAAAACATCACTCCTAGTGTCTAGTGAACTAAGAAATCTTGAAATACTAATATATTCATGTTACAAAAGCATATGGAAAATAATGAGAACCCCTTTAATGTATGTTATACCACATCATAGTTGATGACTAAGTTACCCCTTTCAACATCCTTGCATCCAAAACCATGTTATAATGTATTCTATACCACATCATAGTTGATGACTAAGTTACCCCTTTCAACATCCTTGCATCCAAAACCATGCTATAGTTGACACAAACTTTTAGTTAATCTACAATATCTTGGTGGTCAAAACTAGGTTTGATGAACTACATAAATATATGTGATGAACATTGGTTTTTAGTAAGTTCGATGAGAGGTATTAAAATCTTATAAGATAAATCTCGATTGATATTCTTTTAACTCTTTTTCTTTGGGTGCAATAAATGGATTATTAGCATAGATTTTGTGTTATGATGGACAAGTCATTTTCCACGGTTGTTGTAACCTTCATACATATAATAAATTAACAGATTCCACAATAATAAATAATGACAATATTTTCTATGCATGCTTATGTTTTTTTTTTCCATGATCTACTATCTTTCTTAAGGTCACTTAGAGTGACTTATGAAGTTCTTTTGTATTCATATTGCAAACTCTCATCAAAGCCCCAATATAATCCCCTTGCTACTTCTCTTTGGGCATCATATCCTTATAACCAAAACCATCTTTAAGCTGACAAAAATTTGAATCCATCTAACTTTTCAATACAATATCTTGGTGGCCAAAACCACATGTTTAAAATTACATGATAAACTACATAGATGTATGCAATGAATGTTGCTTGTTTTAGAAAATTTAATTAGAAGTACTCTAAAAGATCAGTAGCTTCCAAAAAAAGGTAGATCGCCTCATTAATTCTTAACTCCTCGAGGGAGTAAGGAATCTTCAAGTCCCTTAACAATAAATAATGTTTGCATAACATTTTGGTAAGGAATCTTCTAGTCCCCTAAAAATAAATATTGTTTGCATAACTTTTTGACATCGTTACAACGTGAATATCTAATTCTCATGTTGATAAAGTATGTAATGCTTTCCAAAAAAATATAACACAAATTACATAAAACATATATTTTCATGTTATACTCCAACAAAAACTAGTTGTTGAAATTACACGATGAACATTTTTCATTTAATTTCTAACTTGTTTGTGTAAGTTTATTGAGAGCCTCCCAAAACAAGTAAGTTAACCTCAATAATTCTTTAATTCTCTACTAGCAATGATTCTAGTTGTTTGGCAATAAATAAAATTTCCATGCCATTTTGACATTGTTACAATGTGAAAGAGTCAATAAAAATCCAACCTTAGACACTTTTGGTTAGTTTTCCTAAGTTATTACTTAACAATTTATATGATCTACAACAACTTTTGATTTGCTAAATTTCTCAACCACTTGAATGTAGAATCTAGAAGCGAACTTTGTCACTAACTAATTATACAATGGATAAAAAGCTTGCTAATCAAATATAGAAAATTCTAGTGACTAACAATGAATATAAAGGAACTAGAAAGTGTGTAATGTTCAAATTCTAAATAGTGTATAACATTTCAAATTTCTTTTTTATCTATACTAGCAATGATTCTAGTTGCTTGGCGATAAATAAAATTTCCATGCCATTTTGACATTGTTACAATGTGAAAGAGTCAAGAAAAATCCAACCTTGACACATCTTGTTAGTTTTCCTAAGTTATTACTTAACAATTGATATGATCTACAACAACTTTTGATTTTCTACATTTCTCAACCACTTGAATGTAGAATCTAGAAGCGAACTTTGTTGGAAGATTGATTGTTGCCATTGATGTCAACCATAGTCATTGGTTTTAGACCGCAAGATTGATGAAAGTATTTGGACATGAAGGATAGTGCACATGCAGACACAACACCCATGGATAGATAGTATATATCATGTTGTTTCAGGTGGTAGGCGGCATGCCACGTGTATCCTCATGGTTGAGGAGAAATGAATTTTTGAAGATGACAAAGTGAATTGAAGAAGGAAGTACAGGTCAGCCCTGAAGATAATTAAAGAAAAGAATTACAAAATAAGAAAGTGTCAGGTCGGCCCTAATGTTAAAAGGAAATGACATAAAAGGTATAAATACATATCATTATACATTCATTTTAAATACACACAAGTCGAATTTTAGAGGAAATCTGAATTAAAGAAGGCCGTATTTCAAGGGAGGATGAAGTCTTTTGGTGATGTGTTCTAAGGTATGTTATTTACAGGTCATCTTACCATTTTCGCTATAAATTTTTTTCTAGAATGATTCAGATGGTGAAATTGGTATGGTATTGAGAAGACATATCTAGGTACCTGTGGTAAAAATTTCAGCTCTTTATTCACTATACTTTTGGAGATACACTATGTGGAAGATAGAGTTTTTGACTAGTCCCTAAGCTAGTCATAAACATGTGTTCCGGGTAAAACAATCATAACTTATTCATAGATAATCCAAATATATTGAGACCAATTTCATTGGAAATAGTACGGGCTTTAGTTTCTTGTGTGCGAATTTCAGAATCTAATTTTAAATATTGAACGCGGGGCATTATGTACAAGTACACTCTCCTGAATAAACCAGAATTGAATAAGGTCTACCATTCTCTCTATAACTTCTTTTTGGGGAGGATTCAAGGAGTGAAACTTGGAGGAGTTTCAGAGAATACATTGAGTAATATTATCTACAGTATCAGAGTATTCCAAAAATTGAAGAATTGCAGAAGTTGAAGAAGTCTCAAGAAGCATTATCAGGTTCTATGT
>SNQJ01S0062463.1:18646-31665 GCA_010110895.2 Picea sitchensis
GTTATACTTGTGGAAATTTTGGACACAAGGCAATCAATTGTAGAATCAATGAAAGGAATAACTACGCAAGCTACATGAATGGTGCAACTAGTAGATATGGAAATGTTCGCAGACCTATCAACATAAATTATAATCCATTTGACCCATTAATGGATCAAAATATTGTATGTTAAAAGTGCAATAATCTTGGTCACAAAGCATGAGATTGCAGAGAGATGAAGGAAGATAATCATATGCCAAATGTCCCTATACCAACTACAACATGGAAAAGGAAAGAAATTCCACACAATGAAAACTGTCAAATAGCATTGGTCGCTAAAGAATGCAAAGAAGAAGATGAATGGTTCATAGACAGTGGGTGTTCATCTCATATGACCGGAGACAAAGAAAATTTGTCGGCTTGAAGAAAAAGGGTGGAAATGTTGCAGGGGAAATTTTAAGAACCCCCACTAAATTTATATGTATAATAAATGGGTGAATCCCCATGACACATGGGAGAGTGTGAAGGCTATTTTATCAATAACATAATATGCATATATAATTTTTTGGCGAATCTTTCACCAAATTATATAATCTTGTAAAATTTGGACGAATCTTTCACGGAATTATAAAATCTTGTGAAATTGTGGAGAATTTTCACATAATTATAAAACCTTTTAAAAGTCTTGGTGAATCTTTTAAAAGTCTATTAATTTAAATAAATTTGAATCAATGTTCGATCTTGGGAGTATTCCAAGAAAATATGGTATTGAAACATTGTGCTAAAACAGTTGGTTGAAACACGTTGCACGCATGAAGAACACTATGTAGAATTAATAAGAATGTTCAATGAACGTAGATATGTTGACGCTGAAACACCATGCTGAAACATAGTGTTGAAACACGCACAAAGAAGACTATGTTAATACGATCAAGTAAGACATTGTTGGGTGCTAAAATTGTCCCTTTTTCCTTATCATTTCCATGCCATTTTCATCTCATTCTCTTGTATTAATTCATCCCTATTGTTTACATTTCCTATGAGAACATCAATTCTAGAGCAGATACAATTCATTATTCATTCAACATTGTGTTATGTTAAAACTTAATTCATAGTGAACTTGTAAACTAGGATGATGTTTCCTTAGTCCTAATTTGGGTAATTACACAATCATACTTATAAACCATGGAGATTTACATATATGCAGATATGCTTGTGCTGAAAAACCGTGTTGAAACACTTGGATGAAACACGCTGCATGCACAAAGAAGACTATGCAGAATTAATAAGAATGAATGCAGATATGATGGTGTTGAAACACGCACGAAGAAGACTATGGGCCATGGCCCCACCAATTCCATCATATCCAGCTGGCAGAGTTACTCCACCATTTTCATTTGTGGTTGTCAGTAATAAGTATCTATTAATGGGAGGTACTGATAAGTTGAACATAAACACCACCTCATATTTTGCTTGTCGACGGTTGTTGGTCAGTGCCCGCATGTACGTGTTTGTATTTTACATCCTATAGGTATGGTTGGTCACTGTGACATGTGTTTGACATGATACTATGAAATAATGACAATTCCACGCCCTTTCATATCACCAACAGACGACCAATACCGTCAGTTCAAGTTGGGGGGTATCCCATCATCCCTTAATAAATTAACCAACCTCCTCCATAAACATTCAATCAGCATGGTTGTCAGGTTGATTTTTCCCACAAAATTTGAATCACCACCACCTTTCCATGGTTGTTAGGTTGGTTTGCTTTAGAATTTTATTTCTATGCTCGAAAATATTTAATAGAATCATTCCTAAATCACCAAATTTTTTATGAGTTAAAAGCCTAGGAAAGTTGATGTGGATTCATAGCTAACTAGGACATCAACACTTCCTACAATTATTGCAAAACTAGCCATGCAACTCATATAATATTGAGTTCACATTCACTATAACTCAAGATTAAACCTCTTAACCTAGATATATTCCCACTATTTTATCTTCAAATAGCCCCTCCAAATACTGGATAGAATATCTGAAACTATCTAAATATCTAGGCAATGATGATCAATAAACCAAAGAAAGAAACATAAAACAATAAATGTTGCAAGTTAATTTCCTTTTATCTATTATATTTGTCAAGAGTTGGATATGGACCATGGGATGCAACGCAACAATTTGATTATCATATCCCCAATCAAGCACTTGATTATTTTTCAGTTTGTGAACTTTACAACTATCATGTCCCAAAGTGTGGTTGTTCCTAAGAAAGAGGCAATGCTTGCACATAGAGTGCTCATGGAGATTACACTTCAATACAAAGCCACACAGGACCTTCAACTTTTGGTTTGTTGTGCAGGAAATGATCCAGAAGTATATACATTGTCTCCTTCACTTCTAATGATTCAACATGACCCTACTACCAACATATCTTTACTCTACATGTTTCCATTATCTCAAGGCATGACACATGCACCATGCTACAAACATCATCTCTAAAATTGTTCAGTGAGAAATGATTGAGAGAGATACTAGTCGCTTCCATCATTTCAAGAATGGGTAGTGTTATTGTGGGGATTATTGGTGAGATGGGTGAGACTGCTATTAAGCATAAGATTTACCGTCATCAGTCCTACATTGCTGGGTTGGCACTTCTGAACTATCTTGGTCAATAAATTAATTTATGGCTACTTCATTTTCATGGAATTTTCCATCTATTAATGTCTGTATGTCTCCTACTTAATTCATGTATAAAAAATCAGCAAAGGGCAAAGTTTGTAAGGCTACAATATATCTTGGACAATAGCATTTTTCATAGGTGATTAAATGCATAAATTTCGAGCCAACCCTAGGTTATGAGCTTGTGTGCTTGTTCAAATATGATTTTTATTCTCATACTTCATCGACATATTTGATTGGGGGTAGAAAAGTTATTTGTTGGAGATTCTTGAGGGTGTATTGGATATTTCAGGTCCTGATGATTCCTACACCATCCCTATCCACCATTGGATAGAAAAATCATGCAGTGGAATATGCCTTCCTTGGTGTGACTTCACTGATTTTCAAGAGTTAATTTCCATTCTCAGCAATTTCATGATGGAGTTTCTAGCATATATTCAGTTGGTTTTTGGTGTGGCTTTGTTTTGGTTCATCACCAAACACAAGGAAAGACCTCATGGCATTAATGAGATGATTCGATTGTTGCATTGGATTATTATTTCACCTAGCATGTTCATCTTCATATGTTAGAGTAGGGTAGGATAAATAAGCTTGAATTTGGGAGCATTGGGTTTATTTTCCTTGTTCCCTTTGGAATGATGATTTGTGCCTTTTCTTTGTAAAGCCAATTTTGAGAATTTTATAGTATGGGTAAGAACTTTGGACAGTATGTGGGGTTATGAGATGTAAATGTGGATCCATCCTACCACACGTTTTTGCTCACGTTTTTGCTCACTTTCTTGGCAGTTTCTTAGCAGGTAGTACAGATATTTCTAGATCTTTCTTGCACTCCTTGAAGAGATAAATACCCCCTATGGAGCTAGGTATTACTCATAAAATTGCATGTACAATATGAGATTCCCAAGAGGCATGCTAGCCCAGTTTGCATGATGAATCTCAGATGATTTCAATTCAGGTTTGCAAAGGCATATTTGAGTGATGAATAGTCTATCCTAAGAGATTCCCAAGAGGCATGCTAGCCCAGTTTGCATGATGAATCTCAGATGATTTCAATTCAGGTTTGCAAAGGCATATTTGAGTGATGAATAGTCTATCCTAAGATATCTTTTCATCATCCCATCATCCTAGATCCTGGGAGAAGTTTTGTAGAAAAGAATGAAAGGGATGTCTGGACATGTTAGTTCGCAACAAGGATCTCTATTAAGCACTATTTCAGCCCTTAAAACTCAGGCAGTCAAATTATTAGTTTAGGAATGAAGCAACAAATGGTGCAACTTGTGAATATAGCCTTCTGATGAAGAACTTCTTTGCATCAGTTTGCAAGGAGATATCATTTGTTAATCCAATTCAGAACTATAGTCACAAGATTCAGTAGTTGAATCTAATCTTGATCATTACACGCCCAGTTGATTATCCCATTCGAGCTGATGAGGAATTAATATTTGACTAAGGAAAGAAGATGTATTGGATATAACCTCTTTGGCTAAAGTGTTGCACTCAAGACCTTGCATATTTCTAATATGGTTAGGTTTTTGACTTGGAAATATGCCACTATTAGAAAAGTATTGGGTAGTTTGTTATTGAGGATGGCATAGAGAAAGAGCATGAGGTTAATGAAAAATTGCAGGCCTATAGCAGCAGCCTTTTTGTTATCATGTAGAGCAATTTCATTCTAGACAGATTGAGGAGATTATCTAAGGATATTTTTGAGACAACCTGGTATGAAAAATAGAAAGTTGAATATCATACTTATGAAAATGAAGTTGTTAATCTTAAGCAAGGCTAGATCACCCTATAGGCTTGCTGAAAATTTTATTTAGATTTTTGTCTTAAGTTCAGTGCATTTCCAACACTCAAGTTAGTTCAGAAATTTAATTTTTCAGCTAACATATTGACCTAGGATCCTTGAATTTTGTTTATAAACTAGGTTACAGCCATTTATTTGCTTGTTGGAAATTCAAAAATTAAAATTTATAATTGTTTCATAGATTTCATCAATTTTTCCAATTCAGAAATTTATTTTCAGCATTGCATTCGCCTAGGAAACTTATTTCTCGTATCATAATTAGGAAAAGTCTCAATTCCGACATTCTGGAAATTGCATGTTATTCTTTATGTTAAACTAATTGCTATTTACAGAAATTAATGTATTGCAGAAAATTAAATTTAGGGAATTCTTTGAGGTCTGAAATTCGGATTTTTAGATAATAATTTAGTCTCAATTCACAAGGACGATATTCTGGAATTTGCATTTGAAAGTTTCATTGAAAAAATTCTGCATTTTGCATTCAAATATGAATGCAGAAATTTATTTCCAAAATTGCATTTGAGCATTGCACTTTGATTTACTTTACTTTCCTTGCTCAATTCCTTAGTTTATTTGCAAAATTTGAAACATAAATTCATTGCAAGATCGCTAAACTTTCAGATCTAAAACAAGTTAATAACCTATTGCACATTATCTTAAATAATACTTGGAACTTGGTTTGGAACCTTCACATACACCTTAATCAGAAACACCTTTACCATATTTTTAACCAAACACATTGGTCCACATACCCTACATTGACACACTTGAACTAATTGGACTTATATTTTTTTCATAGGGACACTCCCCTTGAGTTGGGATAGAACCAACCTAAAGAGAGAGGAAGTGCTACCGTGGCGACAGTGTGTAGCCTTAGTTACACAAACTAGCACCTTGTGCTTGGGACTTTTATACATTAGGGGTGCTAAATATTGTTGTAACATGACCTTTACTATGAAATGTAGATACAAGAGTTTTATGATCTAAAGTTGGGAATTATGACAATGGATGAATATTCTTGGAATTGCTAGTATGTTAAGTACGTCAAAGACAAGAAAATGAAGATACACTACTTTCTGAGTGGTCTCCCTCCCATTTACAAGGACCAGATTCATTTTGATGAATCCAAGACACTTAAGGAAGCAATCTTGAAGGAAAAATGTCTGTATGAATAGAGCAAAGGAAAAACTATTTTTCAGAAGGTTTGGAAAGAGAAGAAAGGGGATAAGCAAGAACAAAGGAAGAAAGGTTTAGAAACAATGCCAACATTTTCTAGAAAAATTAGCCAGCACAAAGAGGGATGAAGGTAGATAAATATTTCGGTAAAAGAGTGAGGAAGCCAATCAAATGTTGGGTTTGTGGAGATAATATATGTATAAAGATTGTCCACATCATAGAGATAAAATGAGAAATGTTCATAACTTCCAAGAAGCTACTATGGCGAATGAAGTGGTGTATAGCATTCCTTGAATATTTGCAGCATTGGATAATCGCTAAGAAGACCATCAATCAAATATGATCGGAGTTGAAGGTAAAATTGAAATGCCATCTTTAAAAAATTTATTTGATCTCAAGGCAAGTAATAGTTTTATTACTCCTAAGCTTGTTGATAACTTCGTTCTCAAGTGGAGTAAGCACAACAATCCTTGGTGGGTTCAGTTAGCTACTGAAACCAAGAGGAATATTAGTGAGATGGTGAAGGATTGTCCATTAGAGCTGAATGGACTCCTTGCTCTCGCATACATAATATTTTACCACTTGGATGCTATGATGTTATTATTGGAATGGATTGGTTGGAGCTACATCACACCATTATTTATTGCTACAACAAAACATTTAGTTGTTTTCAAGGGGAAGAAATTGAACGATAATAAAAGGTATTCCAAGGCTGATAACTATAAGGCATATTTCAACATTACAACTAAGGAAGTGTTTTTGGAAAGGGTGCCCATTGTATGCAACTCATGCAGTGGAACCACAAAAGACAAAGGCCCAAGTCTTATTGATTTTCCAATGTTGATAAAGTTATTTGTTGGAGTTGCTTGAGGGAATATTATTTCATGTCTTGATGATTCCTACACCATCCATATCCACCATTGGATAGAACAATCATGAAGTGGAATATGTCTTCCTTGGTGTGAATTCATTGATTTTCAAGATTTTGTTTCCATTCTCAACCATTCCATAATGGAGTTTCGGGCATATGTTTAGTTGGTTTTTGATGTGGCTTTGTTTTGGTTCATCCCCAAACAAAGGAAGACCTTGTGGCATTGATGAGATGATTCGATGGTTGTATTGGATTTATTATTTCACCTAGCATGTTCATCTTCATATGTTAGAGTAGGGTAGGATGAATAAGCTTGAATTTGGGAGCATTGGGTTTATTTTCCTTGTTCCCTTTGGCATCATGGTTTATGCCTTTTCTTTGTAAAGCCAATTTTGAGAATTTTATAGTATGGGTAAGAACTTTGGACTGTGCGTGGGGTTATGGGATGTGAATGTGGATCCATCCTACCACACGTTTTTTTGCTCACTTTCTTGGAAGTTTCTTAGCCGGTACAATAGATATTTATGGATATCTCTTGCACTCCTTGAAGAGAGAAAGACCCCCTATGGATCTAGGTATTACCCCTCAAATTGCATGTGCAATTTGAGATTACCATGAGGCATGCTAGCCCAGTTTTCATGATGAATCTCAGATGGTATCAATTGAGGTTTGCAGAGGAAGATTTGAGTGATGAATAGTCTATCATGAGGTATCTTTTCATCAACCATCATCCTAAATCCTGGGAGAATTTTTGTAGAAAAAAATGAAAGGGGTGCCTGGGAATGTTAGTTAGTAGTAAGGAGTTCTATTAAGCACTGTTTCATCCCTTAAAACTCATGTAATCATATTATTAGTTTAGGCATCAAGCAACAAATGGTGAAACTTGTGAATATAGCCTTCTGATGAAGAAATTATTTGCACAACCTTGTACGCAGATATCATTTGTGAATCCAAGTCAAAACTTTTAACTATAGTCACAAGATCCAACAGTTGAATCTAAGCTTGCTCATTAAACGCCCAGCTGATTACCCCATTCGAGCTGATGAGGAATTGATATTTGACTAAGGAAAGAAGATGTAATGTCGTCTTCTAGCCTCGCAAAAAAGAAGGAACTGAGGCCTATCCAGAACAAAAAAGAATATAACTGCTCTCCATAGAGTATTGTGGAAATTTTATTAAGTGAATGGGAACCGGTTTTCTTCTTGATGTTATGTTTTATGTCTTTGCGTCCTGTTATCTTCATTTCTTCATTTTGTTTCCTTTTCTTGTGCTCCATACTTTCCTCTATGTTCCTACATGCTTTGTTTCTTTCACATGGTATTACAACTTTAGGTAGTTTGCAGAATGCTTGAACTCCCGGAAACCAATGTACATATAGTTTGTGGTTTCCATATATTCAATTTCAGATTTCCTTAATTTAAATTACACAATACTTATCTATTTTGCATAGATCTTCATCCAAAGATGCAAATGTTTCTCGTCAATTTTTTCCTCTTGAACGAAATTCCAGAAGGATCATCACCTATTTCCTCGAGCAAAACTAATACATTATTTGTTGGGTGCATCCATGAGTGAGGAACATGGTACCTGCTTGAGGTGGTTATTTTGGTTAGTATCAATATGAATTTTTTTTTTTGAGAAGCTAAAAATATGCTAAAAGTATCAAAGGAGAATAGCCACCTTGCCAACGCTAGCACAAGTAAGGAAGAGTAAGGAGAATTTTCCCTTAAGTAGCCCCTCTTGCACACAACATAGTTGCAGCAAAATCTTGGTCAGAGCCTAATAAGGCTACTCCACTGACAAACATCCCCAGATTTATGTCTGTCGTGCCCAAGGTTTCCTCTCAGGTAACAGTTTACCTTGTTGTATTTCATTGTATTTGCAGTGTTGTACACACCGAAATAAGTCTTACCTCATACTACATGAAGTTTATTACTACAAAATCTACAAATAAGCTTGGCCTAGGAATGAATATGTATTGTAATGATTTTTCTAGTTAAAAATTTCCATTTTTGAGTGGGTTCTCCACAGTTAGCGTCACATTTGGATGAGTAATAAGTTCCTCTGTAATTTCATAAATCAGAGCAACCATCAGTGGGAGCCTTCAATGATACAAAATAACACCCAATATGATTTCCATTTACCCATGCTTGTCATTTTCTCATGATGCTTAGGTCCAAAGCCACTAAATTGGTGCCTTCAGGTGCATTAAACTCATTCTACATGATCCATCAAGAAAATGATCAACAAAGTTTTGACTGTCAATATAACTATGATGGATCCATCTAAACTAGTATAGTCTTAGTGGTTGGAATGACCTCATCATGTAACCAGCCCAAGTCCAAATATTGACTGATGTAAATCCTTTGTGTGTGTGGTTGAAGGTGTTTGATATCCTGTATCTAGGTTATAAAGCACCAAGTGAAAGAAGAGTTTCATATATGCAGATGAATCACGACTTTCATATCTGCAGATGAATCAGAGACATCGATTACCTTGTACCAAATGAGAGTAGATTGTTTGGGAGGGTTTACTCCTGAAACCCATTTGACTTGGTTTTCTCCAGTGTCTGAATATAGTTGTAAGTATTCTCCCTTCAGACCTATTTGTGATTAAAAATAAAATAGATAGACCTCAATGTTAGAAGGGGAATTTTGATTGAGTATGAACACATGGAAAAACTTGATCAAAATACCGACCAAAGATCAATCATTCCTAGCTATAACTTGTTGGGATTATTACTTCGTGAAAAAAAGATGAGAAAGTGGCAGAAAACAAATGGATAGCATGACCTAGTTTGGAAGTAAATACTTGGTAATACCACGTCTGGAAGCTCAAATCCATTGTACCATCTCTAAGTCCCATCAATTTCACAGGACCATTTATTCCCGTCAGCCATGTATCAAAGAAAGGTTTGATGTTCTATTCACCAAAAAAATTTAATTCCCATTATTTCATACCGAGAGTAGTTGATTAAGATAGACTCAATAATATATATATATTAAATTCCTTGCTTATTTAAAAGCAATAAACTATCCTTTCAATATTTATATCCTCTAAGTGTTCATGTAAGGAATTGAACCTGCAATCCAACTATCATAATGAGTATAGCAATATGATTCTCTCCATCCTGCAGTGCAATCATCTTCTCAAACGTAAACCCCCATTTCAAATAATCTCTAGTCTAAGATCTTGTGGAACATCATCATCATGTTCATAATATTTTTCTGATTTTAATCAACCCATCCATCAATCCAATCCTATATCAAATTATCCAGTTCACATATAACAGAAATTTATGAAATTAGCTTTCATGGTGTGCTAAATCAACCAAAAATAAGAAAATGCTCTAGAAATTATATAGAAATGTTAAACATCTTACTCATCTATGAAATTTCCACAGACAAACACATGAAGTGTATGTCCTCGACTATCCACATGAAAGACTAGTTGACTTCCACTCTTTAAAAGGGTTCGTCTTCATGGATATAGACACTGTATTGATAAAATACAGAAATAGAATCAAAATCCTAACAAATTTGTCAAGTAATAATCCTATCATATCTTCAGGGTACTTAGATTAGAGTACTTATTAATGTGGAATGGAATTTCATTATAAAGATATATCTGGATAACAACCACAAACTAGAGAAATCCATAATACATGAGATTGATATTGCTGGAAATGTTTCTTGAGGAAGGATGCTATAACAACAATCTGTGAACTTGCACAAAAAACAACTTCCTAATTGGAAACACATTTGGGGTAATGAGTTGTAATCCCCCTTGTATCAAATGCAGAAGTTAATAACATGTTCATAATACCTTATTCTAAACCATAGATAATCACTTTTATCTAAAATTGTGCTTAACTGTTCTAACAAGCCGTGGGTAGAGAATTTATCTTGTCCCCATATTCCAACATCTTCTTTGTGCCATGACTAGTTTACAGATACTTTTCATGTATCTCCACTTAATGTTCCAACATGATGAAGGGACTCCATATTGACTTGCTCCATTCCCATTAGGGAAGTCTATATACTAATCTGTAATATTATATACACATCTGATTAGAGGTCCTATATAATCCCACAAATTTCATCATCACCTCATCTATTCTAATGATAATCAATAAAAAATATCACTAACCCATGCAATGTTATAGACCGCATTTTTGCAGTCAGGCAAGACACTAAAAGACCAAATAGGTAGATTATAAGATACCCCATTGAATCCCATGGTTGCATACTCCTTATTGTGGACGTTTCTAAGGAAAGAAACACATACACCAGAACTCTTTATAGTGTTGCCTACATATTCAAGGTAATTTTGATTCCTAAAAGTGTCATTAGTTTCCATTTCAACAGCTTTTAGAACCACATTCCATTGCAAGAAATAAATGTTTATATGCAATGGAATTATGTATAAATTCTTCAATAGAATGACAAACCTCAAGGCCTTTTCCTAGTGAAATGATATTTGTGTCTCCATAGATTAGATCAGGTTCACACATCTGTATCGCTTCGTGCAACTCTTTCAGATGCCCCCACTTCGTCTACCTTATGTTCCCTGTAAGGATTACAAAATACCACAATTACACAGAGATATATATACATGTGAATGGACTCATGTGAAATAGTGATAGACCATGTTCTCTTTAGTTCATGCAAAGTGTATTCATGTACACACTGCTTGTTACAAAGAATCAGGGCGATTTTCTCTCAAAGAACCCCAATACCATAAAATCGGGGTGAATGAAACCAGGAAGCTTGGTTTACATCAATTGGGGGGGCGAAATTGCTACCAGAAATTCCCCTTCTTGCAAATCGTGGGCGAATGGAAGGTTGCAATTCGAAATTGCAGGGGCAAAAACTTTCTTTTTTCCTCTCCCTTGAAAGAAGCGTGGGCTAACCCTCCCTACCTATTTTTTTTTTAAATAAATTTAGGGCGAATGGTAATAATGTGAATAATGCATCACAACACACAAAATTTGCCCAATAAAAATTTGAAACCCTCTAATTTCGCCCCTAAAATTATTTATGAAATGTTGCATTTGGAGATGAGTCATCTACCAAAATACTTGGAAAAGGCACTGAAAATGTAAAAGCAGGGAAAGTCCTATTGGTTGAAGATCTGAAGAATAATCTCCTCAGTGTCAGTAAAATGTGTGATCAAGGATATACTCTCACATTTGACTCACAAAGATGAAAAATCAAAGAAGAAGGTTCATGAAGATTGGTTGCAATTGCAACAAGAAGACCAAGTAACATATACGTCCTAAATCCACGAAAAATCTCCAAGGAAGAAAGAGACCATAAGAATGAAGTGTTATTAAGTGCTATATGTTCAGGGGGAGCAACCCCAAAGAAGAGAGTTACCTTTTGCAATTAAACTCAGGGGGAGTAGCCCTACCCTTTTCCATTGATGTCAAAGGGGGAGAGAAATTGGGATCATGATGACAAGGGGAGCATGAGTGTTGTCATCAATGACAAAGGGGGAGATTGTTGGAAGATTGGTTGTTGTCATTGATGTCAACCCTAGTCATTGGTTTTGGACCGCAAGATTGATGAAGGTATTTGGACATGAAGGATAGTGCACATACAGACACAACACCCATGGATGGATAGTATACATCATGTTGTTTCTGATGGTAGGTGGCACGTCACGTGGATCCTCATGGTTGAGGAGAAATGAATTTTTGAAGATGAAAAATTGAATTGAAGAAGGAAGTACAGGTCGGCCCTGAAGATAATTAAAAAAAATAATTACAAAATAAGAAAGTGGCAGGTCGGCCCTAATGTTAAAACGAAGTGACATAAAGGGTATAAATACATATAATTATACATTCATTTTAAATACACACAAGTCAAATTTCAGAGGAAATCTGAAGTCAAGAAGGTTGTATTTCAAGGGAGGATGAAGTCTTTTGGTGATGTGTTCTAAGGTATGTTATTGACAGGTCATCTTATCATTTTCGCTATAATTTTTTTTATAGAACGCTAGGTACCTATGGTAAAAATTTCAGCTCTTTATTCACTATACTTTTGGAGATACACTTTGTGGAAGATAGAGTTTTTTACTAGTCCTGAAGCTAGTCATAAACACGTGTTCCGGGTAAAACAATCATAACTTCTTCATAGAGAATCCAAATGAAGTGAGACCAATTTCATTGGAAAGAGTACGGACTTTAATTTCTT
This sequence comes from Picea sitchensis, assembly GCA_010110895.2. NCBI lineage: Eukaryota > Viridiplantae > Streptophyta > Pinopsida > Pinales > Pinaceae > Picea > Picea sitchensis. The sequence goes on from SNQJ01S0062463.1 coordinate 31,360, forward strand.
GTGTGTGAATTTCAGAATCTGATGTTAAATATTGAACACAGGGTATTCTGTACAAGTTCGATCTCCTGAATAAACCAGAATTAAATAAGGTCTACCATTCTCTCTATAACTTCTTTTTGGGGAGGATTCAAGAAGTGAAACTTGGAGGAGTTTCAGAGAATTGAGTAATATTATCTACAGGATCAGAGTATTCCAAGAATTGAAGAATTGCAGAAGTTGAAGAAGTCTCAGGAAGCATTATCAGGTTCTATGTGATGGTTGGTTGATGGTGATGATTTAATGTAAAGTTTTATTATCTCTCATATA
>SNQJ01S0062464.1:28845-39695 GCA_010110895.2 Picea sitchensis
GAAAAATAATAATATTTGTCCACCAAAATTTTCGAATAACGTTAATTTTATTGACAAATTTTATATGCATTAAAAAATATAATTTGTCACTTCATATTGAGAGATATTGTCAATGTCATTTAAGAGTGGAAATTGGGAGATGAAAAATATTAATAAAAAATAACTTCTATCCGTATTTTGTAATCCATGGAAAAAAATAGGTCTGTATGTTAGATATGGTCAATTTCGTTTAATAGTGGAAATTGGTAGATGGAAAACATTAATAAAAGAAAAATTGAGGTTTGTCAATGTCATTTCATATTTTGCAATTCATGGAAAAGATGAAGTGTGTGAATGTTAGATCTGGTCAATTTTATTTAATAATGAAAATTGGTAGATAAAAAACATTAATAAAAATGAAAAAATGAAGTTTGTCTATGTTAATAGTAAAAATTGGTAGATAAAAAATATTAATAAAAAAGAAAAAATTGAGATATGTGTGAATGTTTATTTTGTAATCCATGAAAAATTGATGTTTATGTAAATGTTTATTTTATTAAAAAAGCATTTTATATATAACGAAGCAAAGATATAAGTATTCAATTTTCTATAAAAATTTGATGATTTTGTAAACAAAATAAATAAATTATGATATTTTAAAATATTATCAAAAAATAATAATTATATTATAAGTTGAGATATCATTGAGATACATCAGATTTTTTTTTTTTAATTCTTTATATGGTATGATAACCTCATAATGTTTTAAGTCAACTTCAATAAAAAAAAATATTTTATTCTATTATGTTGTAAATAATTACTATATACTCTATTATGAATATAGTAAATATTGCTATAAATAATAATATTTGTATTTAAGTAAATTAAAAAAAAAATCCCATTCAAGATACAATTCCTCCTTTCATAAGTAGGTTTCATAAGTAGGTTGGATTAAAAAAAGGCATTATCAAGTTTGGCATTGTCTCCCTTTATTTAATAATATTGGTCGTGTCTCCCTTTATTTAATAATATATAATATGTAACTACTATATTATAAATAATACATAAGAAATTTAGTTAATATGTTTCATTTCTTATTGTTTTGATTCTTGTACTAATTTTTGAAACATTCTTTCATGTTTGAAGGTTAAGTGTGTTTAATTGTGAAACGAAATTTGGAAAATGTGGAAATTGGGTAACAAATTCATCTTATAGAAACCGCTTAGCTTGTATGGCAATTTCACCCTTGCTACCAACTAGGTAAGTGGTGATGATGATATCCCGACTGATCTACATGCAAATGTCCAACAATGTATCATGTATAATCCATTAGGCTCCTTTCCACCATATGGGAGATATGGATCTCTTCTTCAAGTTGGAGGGTTCATAAAGATTTTTCTATGATACATTGATGAAGATATGAATACCAAGTTGTCGAGGAAAGTCAAGTTTGAAAGCATTTTATCATAGCTTCTACAAAATTGTATAGGGACCATAACACAATAGATGGAGCTTTTGATGCTTGCCCCCTTGAAAACACTATGTTTGAATGTACAACCATACATGATCACCCATTTGGGATGGAGATAGACTAAAATGGTGGTCTTTGAGTTATATCATGTGCTCTTGATTTTGTTGGAGTGTTTCACATACTTGTAGATAAACCTAAGGAAACTAATGAAAAAATGAAGTAACCCATTGTTGGATCTAGCACTCTTGTTGAGAAGTAGGTTGAGGAAAGATAGTTGGAACCAAAGGGGCTTACATGTTGGTACCCATAACAAACATCAAAAGGGGAGCAAGTTGGGAGGGGATGAACTACACTATTGTAACAATGTTGCAAATTATGAAGGAACTTATCTCACTTCCAATTTTTGGAATATGTTGGGTGAAGAAACTATACCCATGTGCAATTTAATACTTCATTTTTTCCATCTATTTGGGGGTAAAATGCAATGGAGTATTGAAGTTTTCACTCCAAAATATGCCAAAGTGATTTTTGAAAATTGGTTGAGGAAATGTGCATCTTGATTAGATGTGATGGTGTGTGATAGTCCAAAAATGTTCAAACCTTTTGAAAAAATGAATCTTAGTGTTTTGGGGATGTAATATGTTTAGTGCAATGAAGAAATAATGTCATTTTGGAGAAGTGACACACCACTACAAAAATGAAATTATGTTTTTGGAGTGTCGTAGGAAGGACAAAAGTGAAATTAATGGAAATTGCCTCCTAAGGTTGAACAAGAATTAAGAGCAATTGAGACAACCCAAGAAACTAGTAGTGTGCAGGTCAATGCTGACTATATAAGGCATAATGACACCTAAAAATCACTGAGATATATTGGCAAGGAGGGCCAACAGAAATTTTTCTACGAATGTTATAATGTTGTAGTAGTGCCAAATGACTCCTATAGACAGTTGAATGTGTTTCATGGATTAACATAAGGCTAGCCTTGGAATTGTGCACAAAGATCTATTGTATCTTATAAAACCACCCATCTCTAGTTGTATGATATAAAAATGGAGTTTGATTAATAGTAGTGGGTTTTTGGAGAGCAAAGAAGATGGAAAAAGGTCAGGATAATAAGCATATTGATGCTTCCAATTAGCATAGGTAGGCAAACAAATGTCAAAAATATGCAATGCATGTGCAGGTAGGTGACTTGGGACATTGATAACCTAATTATTACAACCTTTCTTGTATTTTACTGCAAAATGAATACACCAGATGTAGGTATCCCACTTAATATGTCACTCATATTAGATCTTGGATTGGTAGTTGATAAAGATCAAAGGATGATGGTCTCTATGAAGGGCCATTTTCTTTCTCAGTAGATAATGCCTCCAATTCTTTAAACTTTTCACTAAAGTATAAAATTCCTTATCAAAGGTGTTATATCTAAGTTTGATATGTAATACATTTTAAGAATGATATACCATAGGATGACCTTCTTGTTTATGCATAGATCCAATGGCATATTAAAAGGAATTGCATTCAATCTTTATGTCTTTCACTTGAGTGGATAGACCTTGGAAAATCGGTTGTTACTATAGGAAAAAATGTTTTTGTTTTTGGAAAAGATAAATTTTTAGATCTAGAGCCATTTTGGGGGGGTTTCTAGAGCCATTTTGAAGCATCAAACAACATTTTTGGGGGGGGTCAAAAATTTCCCATGAGTAGCTTGGACCCCGTGACACTAATTTACATATTGAAACCTTTCCAATGATGCAAAAATCACATCTATTGGAGCTTGTATGATAACATTATGCCTCATGCAAGTCGATCAACTGTGTTGACCACCATGGAACAAGAGGATGCCACATCATCCCTTATTACTCATGAATATGGGGGTATCCACGTAACTAATTTCAAGAAGATTCTATAAGTTCCTAAACCTTATCTCAATTTAGGGTTGAGGTAGTCAAAACCCTATCCCTAGATGGCAATCCATCTATGTTAAATACTGGTTTGCTAGGCGGAGAAGGGGTCCCATTCTATGTTGTTAAGAACCAAATATAAAAATAGCATAAAAAACCCTCAGAATAAGTACTTAACTCCTTGAAAAAGAGAGAATTCCATATAATAAGCCTCTTCAAGGGGGCAACCTCCTTATACACCACATAAATTTTCAAATACCAGATGATTCCAAATGAAAAGGTCTCCTTGGTATATATAGGAGATTAAGAGGTACAATTACAATGAATGGACCCAAGCTGACATAAATAAATAGAATTACTAATGTAATATGCCCCAACTAAGGGGTAATGTGCCATTATTTAGGACTTAACATGCCCCTCCCCTTCATACAAGTGTTGTCCACAACGCTTGAGTAATTCTGGATGCTTTTGTATAAAAGACTCATCTTCCCAAGTGGAATCTTCAGCAAGTAGCTTATTCTACTTAATGAGATACTCTGAAATGGATTTATTCCTCAGCTAGCGAATTCTTGTGTCAGTGATAGCTTCAGTCTCTAATATGATTTTTCCTTCGTCCTCAAGTTTTGGAAATATAGTTTGAACTGGGATATTGTCACCTATAACCTTCTTTAAGCATGAAACATGGAAAACTCGATGTACTCGCGAAGATGTAGGAAACTCCAATTTGTATGCCATAGTACCAATCTTTTGCAACACCTTATAAGGGCCATAGTACTTTGGTGATAATTTATTATACTTCTTAGATTGCTTGAGGGACATCTCTTTGTATGGTTGTAGTCTTAAAAATACCCAATCCACTACTTCAAAACTTCTTTCACTATTATCTTGATTTGCTTGTTGTTTGATGCGATTATGTGCCATGGTCAGGTTGTCCTTTAAGAGTTGGAGAACTTCTTGTTGATGCTCGATGTGATCTTCCACTACTTGAACCTTATAATATTATTTTAGAGAGTGATGAGGTGGGTGGTATCCCTTAGAGTTACCATAAATGGTGTCATTTTTATTGGGTATAAGAGGAAGTGTACAACGCCACCATTCATAAAAGAGTTTAACCATTTGAAATATTATGTTTATTTATCATAGACAAGAAATATTATGTTTGTTTATCATAGACAAAGCAACAAATGTAGCCTTCCAAACATTTTTTCACTATCTCGGTTTCTCCATCAGATTGAGGATGATAAGATGAGCTATGAGCCAATTGAGTACCCAAACAAGAAAATTATCCCGTCCAGAAATGTCCAGTGAAGATGGGATCTTTTTCACTTACAATAATCTTTGGGCTTCCATGTAGCTTTCGAACTGTCTCCATGAATGAGGTTGCAATTGTATTGGCTTTGAAAAGGATGAGAGAGTGCACAAAAATGTGTGTACTTGGTTAGTCTATCAACAATCACCATGATGACTCTCTTTCCTTCAGACTTCGGTAACCTTGTGATGAAATCCATGGAAATATCCTCCCAACGTTGACTTGGTATGGCTAATGGTTGTAAAATACCTGGGGTCTTAATTGTTTCCACCTTATTTGATTGGAAAACAAAACATTCTTCCACAAACCTTTGAACATCAGTTTTAAGGCCATCCCAAAAACATTCCTTCTTGACCCTATGGTACTCGAGTGCCCTCCTACCAGAGAGGTGTTCAATTCCAATAGTACCTTTTGTTTGAGTTGTGAGTTATTACATAAATATAAGTGATCTTTGTACCATAGTGAATCACTTTTCCATGTAAATGTATCTGATGCACTGGAATCCTGCTGCAACCTTTGAACGAGATTCCACACATTTTCGTCATTCTTCCATTCATTCCTCACTTCTATTATCCAATCGGGTTGGATGATCAAGATAGAACAGAGAAAGGACTCAACATTTTCATCTTTTCTTAAGAGTGTATCTGCCACAACATTTTTCTTCCCTTTTTATAGATGATTTCAAAATCATAACCCAACATCTTGGTCACCCATTTTTGTTTTTCTTTTGAAGATAGTCTTTGTTCCAAGAAGTATTTAAGACTATCATGATTTTTTTTTACCTTAAAGTCCCTACCTATTAGGTAAGTGCACCATTTCATCAATGCATGTAGTATTTCCATCATTTCCTTTCATAAATGGGTTTGTGTAAGCCCTTTCACTTGAGTGGATGACTTTCAAAAGAAAGGGGCCTTCCTTCTTGCATTAGAACAACACCAATGCCATTTCCTCAGGCATCACATTCCATAATACAGGTTTTTGTGAAGTCTAGTGTGGTCAAGACATGATCTTTGAACATTGCCTCTTTAAGTTGTTCAAAATCTTGAGTTTCCTCTCGAGTCCATGAAAATGCATCCTTATTAGATAATTTCATTAAAGGTGTTGTTATTCTTCCATATTTATGAACAAACTTGCGGTAGTAACCCGTCAAACCCAAAAATCCTCTACGATTATTCAATGTTTTGGGAATTGGTTAGTCCATCATGGCCTTAATATTGTTAGGGTCTACCTTGACTCCTTCATGAGATAAAATATGACCCAAATACTCTACCTCCACCACCCCAAAGAAACATTTGGATGGTTTACAATATAGTTTTTTCTCCTTTAGTAGTTTTAGCACTTTGTCAACATGTGGCACATGATCCTCCCAAGACTTGCTATAGATTAGTATATCATCAAAAAATACTAACACAAAGTTTTGAAGGAAGGGCTTGAAAATGGAATTCATCAACCCTTGGAATGTGGAAGGTGCATTCATAAGGCCCAAATGCATGGCCTAAAATTCATAATGGCCTTCATGAGTTCGGAATGATGTTTTTGGGATATTTGTTTCCTTCATTCTAATCTGATGATACCCTGAACGAAGATACAACTCTGTGAAATAGATTTCCCCTTTTAGTTCATCTAATAATTCATCAATGACGGGAATGGGAAACTTATCTTTAATACTGATCTTGTTGAGCTCTCTATAATCTGGACACATATGCCATAGGCCCTGTTTCATGAGTGTTGTTACCACTGGTGCAAAGTAAGAATTGTGGCTAGGTCTAATAATGTCATCCTCTAACATTTCTTCAACCATATGCTCAATTTCAATCTTCTGGACATAAGGATATCTTTAAGGCTTGATGTTAGGAGGAACACTCCCAAAAATTAGGTGAATAGTATGATCATGATTTCTAGTGAGTGGAAGACCTTTAGGAATATCTTCAAATACTTTGGAATTCTTATCAATGCTCCCTTGGAGATATAGGGGAATAAATGGATTAGATGTTTGAACATCTAGTGAGCATAGTTGTACAATTACACCTTGATGCCCCTTTTTCAATAATTTTGTCATGCCATTAGAGCTTATCACCTTACTAGGTTTCCCTATGATACCCCTTAACTCAATTTATTTTCCTTCCAATGAAAATTTCATGAAAAGTTCTTGAAAATTAAAATCCATTGTTCCCAATTATTTTAACCATTGGACTCCTAGTACAACATCAACACCACCCATGGCTATAACAATCATTGTACTATTCATTATATATTCCCCCATAGTAAGATTGATCACATTTCATTTTCATGAACAATTGATAGTTCCTCCATCTACAATCATTACTTGAAAACTCTGGCGCTGGATATATAAAGAAATTGAGAGCTTTGGATAATTTATAGTGAATGAAATTATGAGTACTAACAGAATCAATTAGGACTATTACCTTTTTCTTTTTTATATATCCTTCGATCTTGGGGGTTTGAGGAGTGCTCATTCTAGCCAATGCATTACATGATATCGTGGGAGTCAACTCTTTAGAAAATATCTCTTCTACATTTTCATCTTGAGATGGTTCTTGTTCTTGTTCTTGCTCTTCTTCCTCTTCACAATCTATGTAGAATAATTTCTTCTCACCACACTTATGTCCCTTAGTGTACTTTCTATAAAAATTAAAGCATACATCTTTTTCTTTTCTTTCCTCCAACTGTTGAGGTGTCAACCTTGTAGGTTGAGTTGTTTTAGAAGAACGAACATTATTCTCTCGAAAGATGTTAGGAGTGGTCCATCTAGTGTTCATAGCCATATTTTTACTTTCAACATTTCTCGCCACCCTGAATGCATTCTCCAATGATTTGGGTTTCCAAAGGAGAACCTCATGTTGAATGTTATCCTTTAAAGTTCCTATGAATACATCAATCAAGTTCTCATCTGGAATATCTGTTACCTTTATATTCAATCTTTGGAAGTTCTCAATGTGTGTTAGGATATTTAGACACTTAGGAGTTAGTTAAGATCTATTTGGTCTAATATGTCGTTAGGTAAAAGTGTGTTTCTTTAGTATGCATTAGTATGCATTTGTAGTTAGGAAATCTGACGGTCACGATATGTTCCCAACATAGAGTGATCTGATGGTTCATACTCTCCTCGATCTTAATGACCATTGATCTGTGGCTTGACACCCGATTGGTCCATGATATCTATTTAAAGAGAATGGAGGGTCATTTGACGATGATCGATTGTGATAAACTCTCTTGTAAAATCTCTCTGTAATATTTTTCTTTGCATTAATAAAATGCTCCAAGTATCCGCGTTGGTTGGGGTCATGGATGTTTCCCCATAGGGGTTTTACCACGTGAAAACATCGGTGTGTTGATCTTTGATCTGGTTATGTGAGTGGTTACTGAAGGTGCTCGTCTTATTTTGGAATACCTGTATTTTCAAACATGGTATCAGAGCCTATTTGAAGACCTGCTCCTATTGTAGATCGAGATCGTGAAGCCGAGTTGCCTCATCTCCATTTTTTGTCATTTCCATACATTTTTGGGCTGAGAGGATTGTTCCATTGCGTCTGAAGCACTCGTTTCAGTCACGAACATTTTTTGTTTCACTCAAAAAGGTTTTTGTTTTCCCAAGATACGACCCTTATAGTCAAATCCAGAGGTATAAAGCTTGAATACGCATTTTTAAAATTTTTGCAGAGAAGTATTTTTGGTTTTATTTCGGTTTTGTTTTATTTATTTCCTTGTTGCTACTATTTTGGATGTGTGTATGCTCTTTGCCTCGTGTACTATGCGATCTCAGAAAATTAGAAACATATAGGAAAATGTGCATCTTCCGGGTAAGCTAACTGAGATCTAACCCTTGTTATCATTGAGAAGCACAATTTTTTTCTTGTGTGAAAATATTTTTTTTTTAGCACGCTCTCCAAGGTCGTCTTCCACAACAACAACAACAACCCCAATCCTCCTTCTGAAAATTACAATATGTTTTGCTAGATCATTTGGTTAAAAGTTTCCTTATTAAGTAAGAGGTCTTGAGTTCAAGTCTCTCTTTTGTTACTTTTTTTGAAAAAGTTCATGCTAAAATTGTAAAGTGTATTTCACTTTAAGTATAAAAGTGAATCACTATAAGTAGCTTTAATATTTTATTTTAAAGTTATTTATTTTGCATGCATCTCTTCTGTTATAAAGTAACTTCATTGTAAAAGTGATCCCCAATTCTCTTTATAAAAGTGGGTCACTTCATAAAACAACTTACACAATCACGTGGTCATTTAGTTATCGTTTATGCCTTTTTTTTTAAAGGGCATAACTCTAACATCAAAAGTCCGTTTTCAGTGCCGTTTTTTTAAAACCGCATAACTTTTCGAGCTATTTCCATCCAGATCATCAGTTTCAGTTTTTAAATCCATATTATCTGCATATTTAATATGGCTTCTACAAGTAATGTCTTGCTTACTAGTAACAACTACTTCCAATGGAAATCTCATATGGAAGACTTATTAATAAGTAAAGGCTTGTACCGAATTACCTTGGAAAAGGAAAAATCACCCACTGATGCTGATAAGAAATCCAAGTGGGATCATAGGAATGACGAAGCATGAGGACTAATCAGAATGTCCATCTCTCCTGATTTAAGGTAGCACCTTCAAGAAATTGATGACCCCAAAGAAGATTGGGACAAGATTGAATCTGTGTTTGGTAAACTCAATATTATTCAAGCACAACAGTTAGAAAATCAAATACTAACCTTGAGTCCAAGTCATTTTTCTTGCCTTGAGACTATCTATCTAGGTTTAAAACACATAGAATTTTATGTGAAGAATGTAAGATAAAAATGGAGGAAGAGCATTACATCTATCTTATTCTTTCTAAGATAGGTAGTGCATATTTTTTGTTTGTATCTACCCTTTATGCCATGAGAGAGGCTCTAGGGAAAGCTTATGAAAAACCCACTCTTAAGTCCTTTTGTGCTTCTTTGATTAGAGAGGAAGATAATCGTGTACAACTTGGAGTGATCAATATTGCAGGTACCTCTAACAAAGCCTTAGTTTCCCAGTAGAAAGATAAACCCAAGTATCCCAAGAAACAACATCCTCACTACAACAACAAGCAATATAAGGGCCCCAAACCAACTCAGACATCTTCAGCTCCTAATGGTGACAAATGAGCAAAATATAAAAATAAGAATACTAACAGAAATTGCAACTGTTGTTATAAAGATGGTCATGATGAGTCCAAATGTTTCAAGAAGATGGCAGCTTTAGAAGAAGCGATGAAGAAGAAAAACATTCGTATTGATTCTACTTCTTTTTCTTCTTCTCATGGACATGCACTTTATGCTTCTGGTTTCTCCTTCAATATACCTTCTACTTCTACTTCTGATAAGTGGCTTATTGATTATGGAGCATCTTATCATGTGGCTAAGGACATAGACTTATTTTCTACTCTAAATAAATGTAACACCAAGAAAATATTTGTTGGTGATGATAGATCGCTTAGTGTTGAAGGATCTGGAATAGTACAAGTAGAAAATGGTCATTTCAATGATGTCTTATGTGTTCCAAGTCTTTCTTGTAACCTTCTATCAGTATATCAAATCACTCATTCAGGTGAAGGTAAAACCATAGAGTTTTCAGCTCACCAAGTTGTAATCAAGGATCTAAAAGATCCTAATCATTTTCTTGCAACTGGAATTGCTAATGATATTACCAGGTTGTACAAGTTTGACAACTTTGGGTCATCATCTTTTTCATTAGTTTTTTGTGTTCATAGCGATGACTTGAGAAAACTTTGGCATGAGTGGTTTGGTCATCTAAACTATCTCTCATTGCAACAACTATGTAATTAACAGATGGTGACTGGTCTTCCTCTTTTTTCATGCAGAGATCGTGTTTGTGCCAGTTGTGTTCTCGACAAACATCATCAGGATAGTTTTCAAAAACGTGCCTCTTGGCACACCTCAGGTCCTTTGCATCTTGTTCACATTGATTTATGTGGTCCACTTTCTTCTCCTTCTTTTTCTGTGTGCAAGTATTTCTTAAATTTCATTGATGACTTTTCTAGACGTACTTGGGTTTACTTCTTAAAACTTAAGAGAAAAGTTTTTGGCCTACAAGGCCCTTGTAGAAAAGCAATCTGGACATCAAATTCAAAGGTTAAGAACAGATAATGGAGGCGAATATGTGAACAATAATTTTAC
>SNQJ01S0062464.1:47608-58667 GCA_010110895.2 Picea sitchensis
TAATCACCAAAACATTTTTTTTTAAGAGGAATACATGCAAGTCACCATGGACCTCAATGTATTTGTGATAAATAACTAAATCGATATACTTTTAGGACTCATTCCACTAGGGAGTTCATTAATTATGTAATATTATACCATGTAATATTTTATGGGGGGTTTAAATTCAAAAAAAAGAAAGCAATATATTACATAGTATATAGTCATAAAGGGGTATTTTTTATATATTAAAAACAAAAATATATTAGGGGGCTTTAGAATTAGGTATCAAGAGTTGAGAATTTGGTTTCATGGGTAGAGGGGCTAAGGAGGTGTTGATTAGGTGGATTCAGACTAGACTTGCCTACACACTTTAAGATCGATAACAGGGTATTCATTCTCCTCATATTATATTTTTCCTATTTTTTCTTGAAATCTCTCGAAACTATGATAGTTTATACAATTCCTTGTCATTATAAGGCTCAAAGTATCCCCCAAATATCCCATATTGATCTACCATGTGTCCCATCAATCCAAGACCCATGAAAACCAAGGATTTGACCAAAAAATTCATTAGAAATTGAGAATTTGACCAATACATAAAAAATATACATAGTAGTAGGACTTTGTAATGTATCCTCATTACGTACAAAAATATCATGGGTCATAGGAATTTGTTCCCATATTTTGTAGAAATGTTTTTTCCTCACCTGCCAAGGAGTGTGATGTAAATATTGATATATTGATGACTCAAAATCCAACCTCTCTTCTTTTAGTCTCTTTTCTTGGTTACTCCTTTGGAAAACATAAGAGGAGGCATGATTTGGGTAACATAGATCCTTTGGACCTCATTTAATGATGAAAATCAATTAGTGTTGTTAGAATCTCCATTAATTGTCAAACAATTCAATGGTTGAATTAATTTAAGGAAGAAAAAAAGAGGAAAATAAATATAGTCCATTAGTTTGCATCCTCATTTAAGGATTATAAGACTTGTGACATGTCACCATAATAGGGATAGCAATAAAAGGGGTTTTAAATTATCCAATTATTGTTGTTAGAATCTCCATTAATTTTAAAGTATTTTGTTCGTTGAATTAAGTTAAGGAAGAAAAATGAGGAAATAAATATAGTCCATTAGTTTGCATCCTCATCCAAGGATTATAGGAATTTTCCATGTCACCATAATAGGGATAGAAATAAAATCAGGTATTAAAATTTCATGCGAAAAATGAATACTTAGGATATCTAATGAAAATAGGGTGTATTAATTGGAAACATGTATTGCAAGGAGGGGGTTGGAAAAAAGGATTTGGAGATGTATTATTTAATATCTAGTTAAATTAAAGGTAATGTTCATCCCTATTCAAAGCCCCATGTTAAGAATAAGGCCCTAGTTAAGCCCTAGATAAAGCCCTAGATATTAAGTTGTTACATTTCTATTGGTATATTAGTGTTGTCGACTACACTCTTTAATTTTAGTTGTACCATTTGTCTCCCATATATACTAATGAAACCTGGTTTTAGAATCATCTCATGTTGTAAAAAAATTCTATTGTAAAAAGAGGTTTCCCCTTCAAATGGGCTTATGTTTCATTATTCTATCTAATTTTCAAGGCATGGAGTTACTCCTATTTATATTTTCAGGTTATTTAGGTGTTTGTTTCCTAAGAGATACATTTTAATATTCCATGAATGCATGTGATATTTCATAGGTTCACTGAATGAACCCCTTATGACTCTTTCATACAATTATAATGAAGAAAACTTAGAATTATTGCATAGAACACAAACTTTATTCTCTTAAAATTCATATGTTGATGATGTAGAGCTTGTATGCATGTGAAGGGAGTTAGAAAATTTATGTCCTCATCATTTCTAATTGTGTCGAATGTATTAGAAGGATAGAAAGGGGAGTAGGATTAACCTTGTCCTTTTGGTTTTCATATTTGGTTGAGATAATAATTTGATGTCACTATGACTTGTTAAACCTATCAAAGATACCTACAATTCATAAATACCAATGTTTTGGGAAGGAATGTGTATCAACATAAGGAAGATATACTAAATAGAGTGTGGAATGTTTTAGGATTTTTGGCAAGAATTAATCTTGACTGTATGGAAATCAACAATGAAACACAAAATGAACTTATATGCAAGAACTTAACGTAATAGATACTAAAAATCCATCAACATTTATATGTGAATACGTGAACTTCCTAATAATCCAACAAAAACTTAAACAACCACTATAGGATAGAAACTAGAGATACAAAATATTTCTCCATTTTATAATCTATTGTCTATATGAGAGAAAGAGATATATATAATTTTTTTAATGTTGAGAGGTGTTGTGGCTCTATCATTTTGAAGGAAATGGCTATATACCTAGTCTTATCATATAATATTAAACCCTAGTGAAAAAAATCCCAAGGTAGAAAGACAAGTGGAACACAGAAGTATTTCCATTGTCACCTAGAAAACTACTTCCCTCCTTTTAGTGAAGGACAAGTCCAACAAAGGAGGTTTCCCTAGTATCATCTTGGATTCTTAATCCAAGACAAGTCAAGTCTAAGGTCATGTATGTTACTATCCAAATTAATGCCAATTTATTATGTTAAATGAGTTAAGGATTATGTGGTTACTCAAAGAAATTTTTTAGATTTAGGTTATTCACTTTTGGGTCTATTTTAGAGGGTTTGTTATGTTATCACTTAACAAAAAATTGTCTCCAAACAACATAGATATAGAAATTGCATAATGTTGTTGTATAATTCCATAAAAGATGAATAAAATTGCAGCAACGAACAAGTCATGATAGCAATATGTTTCATCCACTTAAACATGTTGCAAACAAGTAATTTCTAGGGCTACAACCAAGAATAAATCTAGGGTTAAAGTAACTTGCTAGATATAAAACTTCAAGAACATGCAAAGGCCAATTATATCAAGTTGTTCCATCATAAAATGAACAAATATAAATCAACAAGGTCGATTTCACAAGATAGATGACATACCAAGTCAAAACACATGCAAAAGGATAAGATATATAGGGTTTATATGGATGGGAATTAAATGAAAGAAATAGATTCACCTTAAAACAAAAAGAAAAATTTTGAATTTTCAAATATCTGATTGACTAGACAAGATAGAGTAGTGGCCACTTATTTTTTAGGACCCATATGGAGTTAATTAAGGCTCCCCTTGATAAAGTGTAAGTGAAACTAGGGTGATAGTTAATTTTTTCCACTACAAACCCTAGAAAATTCTCATGGTTCCTTACAAGATTCAATATGATTCAATCAGAAGATACTCCACTATTAATCCTCTGACAACTTTTAAGAAGGGACCTATTCAAGAAGAGATAAAGAGGTTAAACCACCAACATTAGAGAAGCACAACCATACATGCAACCATTCATAAAAAAAATCCATAAATATTTTAGGAGACCACTTAATCATCAAATCTATTCACCAAAACCATTGATCCAAGAACATCCTTCAATTTTCAAAGCATCCACAAGTCAATATATTCCAAGAGAGAGCTCTAGCTAGCCATCCATATAAAAATAGTAGAATTAGAAGTAGACATGTAGTTTTCTTCACAAGCTATAGAAATGAAATATAATCAGAGTTGTTTGTCTTTTTATAGGAGGATATCTAATAACCCCCTCAATACAAACATAATATTCTCCTAGAGACTAAGAAAATATAAAATACCATTATCTCCTAAAAACAAAATCGATATGTGGTAAAAAATACATAAACTATGAGGTGGTTATGCCACATACAACAATATACATGATACATCTTGTAACCCAACTATTTTCCTAGAGAACTGACAAAAACCATGGTTGGGTAGCTAGGTGTCTCAATAGACGGAAATATGTCAATATAATGAATAATGGTTCAATATTTAAAGTCAGGTTGATGTTAGGCCCTAGAGTACAATAAGTTCTCAGTCAATCATTTTAGCGCTAGTGTGTGTCCCAAAAATATGTTTGGTTCCCAACTAGTATGTTCTTCCAAATCATAGTCTTACAAGTAGACAGAGAAGCATCACCCTTTGATATACTTAATCCAAGCTCTCTCCATAGAGAAAATTTGTACTTAAATGTGAAATCAATCCAAAATCATACCAGAATAATTTTCAATCAATTTCCAAAAGGGTATGAGATGCATTATTAATTTCATAGCTTTGTAAATAACAATTATCAACTCTACAACAAATTGCTACAAAACCTCTATAGTTTTGTTTTTCAATAAATACATATTATTTATGATAAAAGAAGACCTATAATAACATAATAGATTATTATTGAATATATTAATATATTTAATCTGAAATAAACTTTGTAACTACATGGAAAATCAACTCTTTCTTTGTCATTTGTTTTTTTCACAAATCCACTAAAAACATATTTGAGATAGTCAATTTTTGGATCAAGGAAATTTAAAAAACATATATAAATATAATATCCCTTGTAATATAGTTTAAAACTCAATTTGGATAACTTCATTTTAATAGCATAAGAAAACTTTATGCCCAAATTAGTAATTGAATATCCCAAAATCTACATTGTCACAATTATGCATTTGGACTATTCAATAGAATATTTAGCACCTAAGATCATAACATTTTGAAAAACATATTTATAGTGGAGTTATATAAATGGATATACTTCCATCTCCCACTAGAATCATGTTAATCTGACATCAAATGAAAAACGGAAAAGTTTTTTTTCAAAATAGTAATTGTTGGTCAATGTTGAAAATAACAAATTGAAAATAACAAATAGCTAAGATTATTCATCATCGTATTTGATATATAAAATATTTGAATATTTTATATTCAAAGAATATATATATAACATCATTTTGACATCAAACAAACACTTTATATTCAAATTAGTCACCACTTGTCCTAAATTCTACATTGCTAACAATTATCAATTAATTTGACATATCAAATCTTAATATTTATAAAAAATAATTATAGGAAAATATATATACGAATACACTTTCATATCCCACAAAATGAATGTCAATATAATATCATAAGAAAAGGTTATACCAAAATAGTGATTGTTGGTCAAGGAAAAAATACAAAAGCAACTCTACTATGCAAGTGGCTTCTCAACAGTTTTGACATATGATTCTAAGGAATTTAAAATATATATATAAACCTATGAATATAATTTATTATGGATTATATATCATTCCAATTCGACATTAATTAAAAAAATGTAATACCAAAACATTGTTAGTAGTCTAGGCTAGCCACCTCTCCTCAACATGTTAAAAATTAATGTTACTTTATATATAATTTTTTCTACACTATTTGAAATTATTTTTGGAAGAATAAAATCCATACACCTCTATTCTTACATGAGCTAATCTTTTGTTGTAGAAAAGTTTCAGTTTTTGTGAAATTCATAGAAAGATAAGAAAAAGGTCAATTATCAATGGAGTGTTTTTTTTGAAGAATAATGAAAAATGCATATTACGAAGTCATCCAAAAAAAAAATAAAGTGAAAAATAATGTGATAATGATTCCTTGTTGTTTCATTATCAATCACTTGAACACTAGATACAGATCTACTTGGTAATTGGTTGTAGAAACTCTACAAGAAACCTACAACTAGGTTATGGATATGCTACATGAAACCTATAGTAGGTTGTGAATAAACTACAAGAAACCTATATCTAGGATACATGTTATAAGCTATATGAAAACTACAATCATGCTACATACAATCTACATGAAACCTACAATAGTGTTGTGAGAAATGTACAGAAAACTTGCAATAGTGCTATGGAAAATCTACAACAATGATTTAGAACCTTCCTAATTGTGGATATGAAACAAGACCAACAACACCAGGATTTTTTGTAAAGTTGAAAAATGTTAGAATACAAGTCCAATGAAGAATCGATTTGAAAATCAAGTGAATTCCAATGCTATAAAAGAAGTGAAGAACAATTCTATGAAACTAAAGACAAGAGATACATAAGTGAAGATAGAAATACAAATAGAAGACAAAAGGTAGTTTTATCGAGGCAAGAAAAAGGGTCAAAGTCCAATCCATAACACATATTCCTGACTATTTTTCATCATCCTGATTCATCAGCAACACCATTCATAATATTCTCTATCGTTGCATAACCATGGTATGTCAATTCATTTTCTTACTCATCTTAAATATTTTTACACTGAAGTTAATGAAGTTTCATTTTCTTGTCTGGTTGATATTGAAGACCAATAGTTTTATTCAATCACTCCTTTAACCATTACTACCAAATCAAAACTTTATTTTATTCTCCACTTTCTCCAAAAGGCCTCCATGACTTCCTTCTCCACCCACTCCTAACCCACTCAATAATGTAACTTAGCCTGCTTACACCACCGATTTTCCTAGTTATCCTATTTCCTTCATCAAAATAATAAAAAATATAAATATAAAAATATAAATAAAAGATTTGAAGGTAAAAACCTATTTCAGGTGCCAACAAACAGTGGAATGTTTGAAAACTAGTTTTTGGGAGACATTCATTGGGAATAAAAATTCTGATTGTGAAAACTCTCTAGGTGTAATTGGACAAATCTTCTTTGAAAATCATCTTATTGGCAGACAAGATTTGCAAGAAAAATAAAAATAAAAACAAAAATAAATAATAAATAATCAAATAAATTATGTTTCAAGTTTCAATTGCTTGTTGAATAAATATTTCCAAGAGCTTGTTGCTACCAGTATTCCACTAGAATCCTTATTGGAACCTGCTTGCATCATTTTTTCCATCTCACTTCCTTTATATCTAACAATGCGTTGCACGTTATACAATGTGTTTTTCATTTTTAGAAGCTCCACTATTATTATAGAGGAAGTAGAAATAAACAAGTTTTAAAAAATAAGTTGTTACATAAGAACCAACACTTATAAGTTTTGTGGCTACTACACAAGAAATAGCTACAAAAATCCATGAACATATTTGTTGTGGAACCTTATATTATGCGGAAACTCTATACAATAGTGAAAATCCTTAGTTTTCTACAGAACCTTGAGGTGTTTCCTACAAAATCTCTTACCATGGGAACTTGTATATGTCATATACTTGTTGTAGATGTCAATAATTTTTAGGTAGGTATAGGTATTCCTTTTCTTTCTAAGTGTTTTTCATATTTATTGAATAATATAGGTTTTTATTTTGAAATATACCTGAGCCTACCGTGTTTTTCCCTACTTCCTTACCATTTGATATTTTTCTGAGGAAAACAAAAAATTCAGTTGGAGGGAGGGAAATTGACCAAGGGTTTACCTATCATGACCACACCATCATCACCATTGTTTTATATAAAACCTTCACCACACCATTTTTCTCCATAATCCACATCCCTTCTACCATACTACCTAAATATTATAGTATTGATAAAATAAGCTTCAAATTTTCCTATATATAATGGAGATTCAACCATTTATTATACATATAAATTTTAGCGGGATCTTGAAATTTTCCCTACCCCTCAGACACTTAAAAGGGAGAGGAATTTTCTTTTGGAAAAATATTATAAAAGTATGAGTTTCCTTACTTTGTTAACATTGTCAAAATTCCATTTTCTACGATTATTTCAACAAAGAAAAGGGTGGACTACATGTCTAATAAAGAAATTCATTCATGATAGTTAGGTGGCCATTCTCCTAAAAATGGAAAGATCCTTCTTGTATCTAGAGTAACACTTCTATTAGCATGTTCTCTTGTCTTCTTACTTTTCTCTAAATATTTGTGATCGTTAACATTGATTGGCTACGATATGTTTCTGTAGCCAACTCCCTCCTTTTAATCTATGTATGAATTCATTACAATAGATGTTTCCTTATAGTTGGGATACTATGAATCAACATAGTTTTAATTTGCTTATGCGTTCATCATATGGATGCTATAGTACAATTTTTTTATGTTGAAACAAGATGTTCTATAAAATGCGATCTCACGATAATATTACCATCTTTTGTATATTCTTCCATCATTGAAATTGAGATTAAGGGTGAGTGCAAGCTAATGATGGTCTCTCATGATGCCTTAGTGGAAATGCAAACATGGAAAAACAATTAACTTGGATGGATTATTCAATGTACTTTTACATTGAATTTGGATATGGTGTAACAATATGAAACATAGGAAATTGAATTAGCTTTTCGAATATGCAACTTTTATTCATAGAAATTGTGAATAACTATGTCAAATTTGATTTTTCTAATAATTGTATCTTATTTTTCCAACAAAATACAAGGTATATATTTTTTTTTGTGCAGGTGTTGAGTACCTTAACAATGGAATTTCGTTCCAAACACTTGTATACTCATAGAGGACCTATTTTTCTTGTGCTGTGTATTTTATGGAAATTTATAATATTAATTTTATATATTTTTTAAATGATCAAATTCAACATATCGCTGAAATTACATCTTTTCTTCAGGCTAGATAAGAGGGTCTTAACATGATCAATTTTTTTTTCTTTAGATCATATGTATCGATATCCTCTGCTACCACATATAACTCATTCTAGAAATGGTTAATCCTACAAAACGTTGTAGCATAAATAAGAGAGGTATGCATTCTAGGATTTTGATACATGTGAAGACAAAAATAGATTAAAAATAGTAAACAATATTATTATTATTTTTAAATCTATATTTGGAATCTGCATAGACGACTCTATCTATGTTTGTAGTTTCATCAAAAGCTCAATTGTTTGTCTTATATAAAAATAATGTCAAATATAGATATATAGAGAGGTATTCACAAAAATGGAGGATTTTATCAATTTACAGACCAAACCACTAGGTTTCTCATTCCGAACCTAAATTTCAACCAACCAAGTCAGCATACATGTTGTCAGTCCCATTAAAAAAAATCAATTAAAAAGAATGGACACACGTTCTTAAGAGTGTGCACACGCTCTAGGAATGCACATGTGTTCCTAATAACATCATAGACTATAGGAACACGCATGCATTCCTAAGAGATTGCACACACTCTTATAAGTTATTTGATAGTTGTCATTCCCATCTCTCTCTCTCTCTCTCTCTCTCTCTCTCTCTCTCTCTCCTACATCTACCCCCCCTCTCTATCTCCCTCTCTACCCCCATGTATGTCTCCCTCTCTCTCCCTCACACTCCTATACATGATAATACCTAGAGATGGCAAGACTTAGACATCAGAAGGCATGGAAATACCTACACCTAGAACTTTCCATGACATGCCACAAAATCTCTCTCTCTCTCTCTCTCTCTCTCTCTCTCTCTCTCTCTCTCTCTGTCCCTCCCTCCCCTATTATACCCCCATATCTCTTTCACCTCTATACCACCCTTTCTCTCTCTCCTTGTTGTTAGTCTCACTCTCACTCTCTCTCTTCCCCTATATCTCTCTCTATTCCCCCTATCTATCTCCCTCTATATCCCCTCCCTTCCTCTCACTATGTCCCTGTCCTCACTTCTATGTATCCCTATCTACTTCCCTTCCTCTCATTATCCCTCTCTCTACCCCCCCTCTCTMTCTCCYTCTCCATCCCTCTCACACACTCTCTCTACCCCTCCTCTTTGTCTTACTCTCCCCCCCTCTCACACTCACACACACTCTCTCCCCCCTCCTCCCTCTCTCTCTTTCCCTCCTGCCCATTATTTATCTTCTATATCTCCTACATATACACCTAACTTCTACATTTACCTCTCTTTATCTATCCCCCTCTCTATATTCCTCTATCTCCCTCTCACACTCTCACACACTCTCTCTACTTCCCTTCTACACTTTTCTCTCTCACACACACATTATATCCCCCCTTTGTGTCTTCCTCTCTCTCCCTCCCACACTCTAACAAACTCGCTCTATACCTCCCCTCTTTTTCTTCCTTTCTCTCCCTCGCACAATCTCACACACACACTTTCTATCCCCCCCACACTCTCACACACACAATTTCTACCCTCCCTCTGTGTCTTCCTCTCTCTCCCTCCCACACTCTGACACACTCACTCTCTAGCTACCCTCTTTGTCTTCCTCTCTCTCCTTCCCACACACTCAGACAAACACTTTCTATCCCCCCTCTATGTCTTCCACTCTCTCCCTCCCACACTCTAACACACTCACTCTCTACCTCCTCTCTTTTTATTCCTCTCTCTCCCTCCCACACTCTTGCACACACACTTTCTATCCCCTCTCTATGTCTTGATCTCTCTCCCTCTCACACTCTAAAACACTCACTCTTTATCTCCCCTCTTTTTCTTCCTATTTTTCCCTCCCACACTCTCGCACACACACTTTATATCCCCTCTTTATGTCTTCCTCTCTCTCCCTCCCAGAGTATAACACACTTGCAGGTTTGCTACATTACAAGGCTAGGCATGGTAAGGAAATAAATTCCCTTGACCTAGACCTGGAAAGGCATGTCAAGACCTAGACCTAGACCTAGACTTAGACCATCACATGTACCTAAACCTTGCCTTATCATGCCTTACACTCCCACATCTACTCCCTCTCTATATCCCCCTCTTCGACTCTCTCCCTCTCTCTCTCTCTCTCTCTTCCCCTTTTTCCCTCCCTCTCTCCCTCTCCTTGTTGTTAGTCTCACTCACTCTCTCTCTCTCTTCCCCTCTTTCTCGCTTTCTCATTCTACCTCCCTCTCTATCTCTCTCCATCTCACTCTAGACCTCTCTCATGTTATTCTTGGCTCTCTCCCTCCCTCCCTCCCCTTATTTCCCTCCTCCCTATCTCTCTACCCTATCACTCTATATCTCCATCTCCCTCTCAAGATATCTTCTAATCTTGTTGGCTCTTTCCCTCCCTCCTCTTATCTCCCTCTCCCCCCCTCTCTCACTTTCATGTACTCCTATATCCCCCTCACTTTGTATCACTCTCCATTTCTCAATCATTGTATCCCCATCCCTCTCTCTCTCTTCTAATCTCCCCTCATTTCTCTCTTTATATTTCTCTACCACCCCCTTCCCTCTATCTCCCCTCTTCCTCTCACACAGTCTCAATCTCTCTCTATCCCCTCCTCCCTCTCTCTCTCTCCCCCTCCATCCCAC
>SNQJ01S0062464.1:58717-72209 GCA_010110895.2 Picea sitchensis
TCTCCGCCTCCCTCCCACTCTCTCACCTCTCTTTCTCTCCTACCTGTACCACCTATTTATCTGTCTCCTCATTTTTAGTCTCTCTCTCTCTCTCTACCCCTATTTCTTTATCCCTCCATGCCTCCTTCTCTTTGACCCTACTGATACCTCCCCCTCTCTCTGTCCATCTAAAGGCAAGGCATGGCTCACAACGAATAAAGGATATGTGCAATAGAGAAATGTAGCCTCGCCTGTAAGGGGAGTCTTATGTTTTTATTCTTCTTCCAATGGAGTACTTATACGAGTATTTATATGAATATGACCATTACCTAGACCATGAACTAGACCTAGACCATGAACTAGACCCCCTTAGCTCCATCTATTAAGCCTAGGAATAACCTATACTATACCCTTAACCCCCTCCACACCCAATACCTAAGTGTAGTATGCCTATACCTCTTGTTTAATAATGATATTTTATGGATATTACCGTTCTCCTATGGTTTAATAATGATTTCACATGGTTTAATGATTATTATGGTACGTTGATTCTGCTTTTTTATTTTAATATAAGCATAATATTTTAGGGGATTCTATATTATTTATATGGAATATTTATCCTTCTTTTGTTATCATTGTTAGACATTCCATAGATTATGTTTGACATAACACTTATCTATATGTACTCTCTCACACTCTCTCTCTACCCTCCTCCCTCCCACCCACTATATCTCCTCTCTCTCTACCCCCCCTCTTAGTCTTCCTCTCACACCCTCTCACACTGTCAAACAATCCATCTCTACCCCCTTATCTCTTTACCTCTTGCATCTAACCCTCTCTCTCTCTCTCTATGTATCCCCTTCCCTCTCTCTCTCTCTCTATCCACCTTGCTCTCTTTTCTTCTATGTAACCCCCCTTCCCTCTCTCTCCCCCCTTACTCTCACTCTCTCTTTCTCTACGCTCCCTCTCTGTCTCCCTGTCCCTCAATATCACACACTATATTATTCTTCCCCTCTCCCCCTCTAACACTCTCTTTCTTCCTCTCTGTCCAGCCCCCCTTCCTACATCACAAGGAAAGAAATGGACTTGTCTTGGACATGTCAAGAACTAGACCTAGACCTAGACATAGTAATACCTAGACATGGGAAGAATTAGACCGTGACCTATACCTATATGATGACCATGATGTATACCATGAAATAGACCTAGAGCTATACCTAGACCGTGACCTAGACCACGATATAGAGCTAGATCTATACATAGACCATGACCATGAGCTAGACCATGACCTAGAGCTTGACCTAGAACATGACCTTGACCCCCCTAGCTCCATCTAAGCCTAAGAATAACCTATACTCAACCCTTAACCCCTCCCACACTTGAGCCCTAAGCACACTATGCATATACCTATTGTTAAAGATCCCACAACGCTTGCACCTACATCAACCACATCTTGGTTCTCTAACCATTGGTCTATGCTTGAAAACACTTTCAATCATATGCACTTAGGTCCTAGTTGTACCAAAACCCCTATACATATTTATTCATAAAGATGTTTGGTATATAATAAATTCTATATCCATTTCATTAAGAGCGCACAGATTCTCTTATGGCTTGAAAATCCTTGTGATTTTCGCTTATCCATGGTTAGCAAAAATGTGTGTGTGTTCCTAGAACACACGCGTGCTTTAGTGTGCACGCATTCTAGGAATGTGTGCGTGTTCTTGTTGGGAATATTTTTGTGCCAATCACACTTCTCTACCTCATCTATCACAATCCCTAAAAATCACACCTGACATATGCACAAAAAAATAGCATGCACATACACGTTTTTGTTATTTTAGTCTTGTTGTTTAATTCATAGACAATTTTGTACTATTGCAAGACTATTGAGAAAAGAATTGGAAGAAAAATTTGTCCAAGTGGAATTGGAATTGTTGGTTGTGCCCTCTTGTGTTTTCTTGGAATTGGAAGACACATGTGTCCACGTGGAATTGTTAGTTATGTCTTATTGTGTAATACCAAGACAAATTTATCCAATCAGAATTGTTAGTTGTGTCTTCTTCTGTAATACCAAGACAAATTTGTCCAATTGGAATTCCTAGTTTTCTAATACCAAGACAAATTAATCCAATTGGAATTGGAATTGTTAATTGTGTCTTTTTGTGTAATACCAAGAAAAATTTGTCCAATTTCAATTGGAATTATTAGTTGTGTCTTATTTTGTAATACAAAGACAAATTTGTCCACTTGGAATTGAAATTGTTAGTTATATCTTCTTGTGTAATAGCAAGAAAAAATTGTGTTCAGGTGCTTAGAAGCCATTTTTTCTCTTTAAACATGGGAAATCGATGGATTTGAGAAATAAATTCCTCGAGGAAAGACAAGATCGAAAAAGTATATATGTCAAAAGGAAAAGAAAAGGAAAAGTTACATATGTCAAAGTGTAGGCTTTTAGAAGAGGGAAATCAAAAGAAAAGGAAAAGTTACATATGTCAAAAGAAAAGGAATTTACATTTAACAAAAGAAAAGTTACATAACAAAAGAAAAGGAAAAGTTACATATGTCAAAGTGTAGGCTTTTAGAAGAGGGAAATCAAATTTCTAGCGGAATAGATGTTGTTGCTGTTTGTCCTCCATCACCACAAGCAAAGCGCAAAAGTTTAGTAGAGACCAATCCATGCAGTATCTCATCTAGAAAACTTGTTTTGGATGACTAGATAATGGAGGATTTGCTTGGAGATAAGTATACAATGAATGAAATTAGAGAGGAAATTGGTGCACAACACTGTGGTGAAGAAGTTTTTGTGGTGCAGCCTCTTGTTGGATAGTGAAACATTCTAGAAACTAGTCAATACCATGTCCACTCTCCTCTCACATTTGATCCACTAGTGATTGAAGGGGAAAGAACTGCAACATTTTTAACTCCACAGTAGGGAGGTCAAGAGTGCTAGAATAGGGGTTCATCACTCCTACCCAGATTGATAAATTTGCGGCGAACAAATCCATAACGCATCCAGGTTGATGAAAGTGGTATAACATTTCTTGAAGGTAAGTTAACTAACGGTCTATTTTTTATCATTATTATAAAATCATTAAAAAATATTTTCAACCAAAATCCAATGCCGCTAAATGTCAATTATTTTTGGCTTTGTTAAAATCTAGAATTTTGACTGCTGTTAGAAGAATTTTAGGTATTAAAACAGTCAAAAGTTTAGAAAAAAATGATCATATTGTTAGAAAACTTGTAGATTCTTTTCAAATAATTGGTAATAAATCTCGTTCTAAATACCACAATGCAACCTGGCATGTCTTGTCACAATCAATTGTTAGCAAAATCACAAGAAAACATTGTTTTCTACAACAAATCTATCATCTCATGAAATGCAATGTCAAAACCCCTAGAATGTATTCTCATAGATGAGATGTGGGCCTTCATTAGTAGGATGCATCGTCCTGAAATGAAGTTAATTGAAGTGGTTAAAGAACTATTACAAGATTTCTAGCAGGAGTACACTACGCCTTCTTCCAACCAAACAAATGTACTAAAATTGAGAAATGGGTCTAGGTACCATGAACCCCATATTAAACACTTTCTTGACATTGCATAGAAATAATTGTATGATAGATTCAGAGAAATACATAGTGCACTTAACTTGGGCCAAACATCTTTCCATAAATGAAATTCTTGTTATGTTCGAATAAACATAATTCGTAACACATGTTTTTGTATATGTCACATTGAGTATGGTTATTATTATGACAAACACACACACACACACACACACACACACACATATATATATATATATATTTATTTAATGTTTTTTATAACACCCTTTTGTAGGAATGCTTAGCTATATTGTTGTAGTCGTCATCTACAAACTTTATTCATAACATCTTGTGAACAAGGCTAGAGGGTTGTACATTTGATCAAAAAGATTGTTTAGATGGGACATACCCTAGGTGTGATAGAATTTCATTATTAAGCAAGTGTATCCATGTAAGTGATGAGTGTGAATTGGGGAGGAAGGAGGTTGCCTTGCAAAGCTTAAATATGTTGCATATGATATTGATGGAGGAAAGGAAAAAAAGAAGATAAATTTGGTGAATTTTGACGTACAAGTATGTGACTTCATGAAGGAGTTCGTAGAAAAGGAATGACAATATGTTAAGCATGTGCATGTGGCTCGATGGAAGGATGAGAATTTTATAATATGCATAGATACATTTCTCGTTGGTACTGTGTTATCATTGATTGAATTTGATGAGAACTAAACTTGTCAACCACAAAATGAGATTCAAAGCCAATATTATCACTCAGAGAAGGTCAACATCATTTGGTCTGTAACGACCCCATCGTTATGACTACAAGCGAAGCATAAGTGATTTTTCTTTTTGTTTTTAGGAAAGAAGGCTACAATGACAACAGTTTACCCACACCACTGACGACGAAAGCAAGCACACAGTCTAGGCAATAGGCAACTATGACACCATGCACTGGCACAAGGGAAACTGGGCGAAACATTCGTAGAACAACAAGGAGAAATGACTACCCACCCGACGCAAGCAAGACATGCCTACAAGTTAAGGGACAACATCCCCCTCCCAACACAACGGCCTTGATGAACAAGACTAGAACCTCTAGGTGCACGAACCAAACATATGAAGGCATTCCACCCATGCGCCTAAGAAACTTACAATGCTTGATAAGACTCACACAGAACATACCGACTCCGGCTAAGTTCTCGTTCACCTCTATCCAATAGGGCACGCCATGATCCCCTCATCAGGAATCATGTCATCCCCAGGCGATAGATGCATCAATAAACTTGGCACAACACATCCTATCTGGACCGAGGACTCTAGATAATCCGATGCGCTAGGAGCCAAAATAATTGACAGGAAGACTATGCCTATGCCTCCAAGCAATGGGTAGACAAGACACAAGATAACCTTCAAATTAAATTGTGTGAAGGACCGCAGGATTCTTGTTTCCTACAAGACAGCCTGTGGTGTATAGATAAACCAATCACCCCTTCCAGCTCGACCTAAGGCTTGAGGCGTAAAACTACCAAAAACTAAAGGCTAGTAAGGTTTTAGCTGAGCATATACTAAACTCTCATCCATTATGCTTGCGCAAGCTAAAAGACTAGTACACCCAAAATCATGATGTCTAACGCATCCTGATATCCGTCAAGCAAGAAGTCTAGGGGCGGACAAGTGGACCTTTATCATTACTATTGTCATCAAGCCATCATAAAGGTGAACTAAAATAGGCATTTAACCAAATCAAACACTTGTCAGCAATATACACTATTCATTAAAAAGGTGAACTCTTAACATTTTTAAAGGTGATCTATGCTACCCCAAAAACGACATTGATGTCAAAAATAACTAGCCGAAATTTAACCAGTTTAACTTAAATGACAAAGTTGTATGAATTATTAATCGAAACTTTAATATACAAGTTACAGTTGTTGTCCAATTAAGTTCTTTGATAAATGCATTGGTCAACAAATGCCATTCATAAAACGCATGAGGTGGTTGTCTAAAAGGGTAAGAAGTTGTTGTGCAAGTAAATGTAAAATTTCATTGTAGTAAAACTACTTTGTAATTACACAATGGCTGTAAAAATAAAATGGAATGCGATTAGGTTTATAAGTCACCTAGCATTCTAAATACAGTACAACTGAATATAAAATGCATTTTTTTAAATCAAATTAAAGCACTGCCTGTCAATTAAAAAAATGAAATGCGTGTAGATCACATAGTCACCAGGTAATCTGAATAAAATACAACTCAATATATAATGCGAGTAATCAATTTATGCACTGGTTGTAAGTTAAAAATGGAATGTGTGCAAACCATGGGTGAATGTCAAGTACATAGGCAACAAAGGTTGTCTTAAGGGCAAAAATCGTGGTACCATACACATAGCAGAAAGGAACTAAATAATCGTTGTACATTAAAGAAATATATATTCACAATACTCATTAATTAAATAATCAATTCGCACCACTCAGTAATTAAATAATCATTCAAAAAACTCAGTAATTAAAAAATCAATTGGCACCACTCCACCACAACCACCTAATTCACTGGAAATAGTAAGTAAAATCGCAAAGGCAAATAAAGGTAGTGCTATTACACCACAATCACCAATTTGTTGCCATGGATAGCACCATTAAATGCAATACGAATTTACAGGCACATAACTTGTTGCCAGAAGTAAAATAAAGAAGTTGTCGGCATTGGGGTTCATCAACAAAGACAGAGGTAGCTCATGAGGGAGTAAGGAAGACACAGGGAAATAACTTTGCCCTTATATCCGACTGAAAGTTGTTGGAAAAATGCCTTCCAATAGTTGAAAACAAACGCATTACTAAGTCTAAGAGGTTAAGGAGAATGTTTTCCAAGCATAGGGGCAATTCGCCAGGTAAACCGACAATGATTGAAGTCTAAGGAAAAATGGAAAAATCGCTAGAGCAACCATCCAGCAATAAAGAAAAACTCGTTCAGATATAAAGACGCCTTCAGATATAAAGAAAAATGCAGGAATACACCTTCAGATAAAAATAAAAAAGCAGAGCAAGATGTCTCGAATTAAAAACGCATTCGAATAAAAATTAAACGTCGGGCAATAATTCGACAATGGTCACGCCATCAATATAACAAAAACTCTCAGAGCATTATCTCCATCAATCAAAGGAAATTCGTTGCCAACCCATCAATAAACTACCAGATAAATTTCACTGTGTAACTAAAAGAAACACATGCATTGTATAAAATTGCACATATATCTAAGACTAGCAACCCTATCGTAAGAAAGAGTGCAGACATATCGACAATTGTAGGCATGTAAAAAAATTGGCTATCCATGATAAGACAACCGTAAGGATAAATCATTGTCCACTGTACACCACATGGTTGTTCAATAAATCTATCAATCCACACACAAACAATCCAAACACAGAGATTGGGCCTTCAACTCAGAGGTTATCAATCAAGGAAAAAGAGTGATTATATTTCAAGGAAACACAAGGTTTCAGAGTTTAAGAAACCAGACGCAGAGGTACTCAATCCCCAAAATGAGCAATGACCATCAATCAACCAAGGACAATCAACAGGGGCAGACAACTCGACAACTCATCCTTCGCTCCTCATCCACGCATAGAAAAGAAGGGAATTTAGAGCCATAGGTCTATTAACATCGAATTGACGGCCATAGATCAGGCTCCTGGCCGACTGCTCAGGCGTGGATTGATGAGCTAGGGACGAAGGCAAAAATAAACCGCAATCATCACAAATCTTTAATCCATAAGATGGTCAAGACAGGCAGGGATCGAAGGCCATGGGAATCAATCAACATCGAGCCAAAGGCTATGGGGAATTCAGTTATCAAATAAACGCTAAGACCATCATTTTCTTTACCCAACCAAAATACAGAACTAAAAGCATAAGTATACTAGTAATCTATCATGCAAAATTAAAGGAAGCGTACCGTAGCCCAAGTTGCCCACTCTAAGTTGTTGTCCCACGTGCTCCGTGCAGCTCTCGCTTGCAGACCGATAAGACTTCATCTATACCTCCTAGCCAACGCTAGGGGTACTCTTCTTCCCCCTTAGCCCCCCGAGCCGCAAAGGGGGCATGCACACTAAAACAAAGAGCAGTTAGCTCCCAACTCACCTCACAAGGTCGAGCTACCACTCCTCATTGAGCTAGGTATCCCAACTCCCACAAGCTAAGTCAGTCAAGTATAAAATTCTGCAGCGTAACGTTACGCATAACAGAAGAGATCCCTCATCCTTCTCCTCCCTCCATTATATAGAGTTTCAAAGTCCTTTACTTTCCCAAAATCCCATTTAATTAAATGTTTAATAATTTAATTCATAAAAATCCTCCCCATACATGTGTCACCCATCCCCTTCATTCCTCCGTAAAATAATTTCATTAATTAATTAATTACCCCTATTTCTCTCACCCACCTTAAATCATTCCTAGAATCACTCCTAGGTGTCCCCATATTCCCTTACAAGTTTTAATGACTTTCCCCCTTATTAATTTTACTAGTTGAGTTTAATTTAGAAAGTTCTTACCTGCTAGATACCTTACTAAGTTAAACTTTATGCCTTTTCCTTGGGTTTCCCCCTTTTTTTATGTTTCTCACTTTTTCCTAGTTTCCTAATTATTTTAGATTTCCCTCTTTCCCTTTTTATTTAAAGCTCAATTTGGCAAGTGTAGAAAATTAACTTTTTCCCTTTTCCCTTTTTAATTAATAAATTTTAATTAATATAAGTGACAAAACAATTATTTCCCCCCTTTTTTAAAGTTTATCCCCCCAAACGATTTTTATAAATTAAAATAATTACTCACCCTCTTCTCGACACATGATTAATGATGATTATCATTTTTATTTATTTATTTTATTTTTATTTTTACAAAAATAATTTTCTTTTACCGCAAATTCCACCTAGACCTAGATTTTAATTTCTGAGGCTGGGCAACATTTTATTAGGGAAATTGTTTTAAATTTTTCTTATCACGATATTCATCCTAAGGCCATCTAGGTTTATTCGTTTATTAATTAACAACATGACGTGCCCATCAGGACGCTCTACATGCTCCAATGGTGCCACTCGCCTCTTTCCATTTTTCTTGCGCGATGTGCCCTTCAGGATGCACCACGTGCTCCAAGGGTGCCACTCGCTTCTTGACTGATTTGGTAGACATAAAAAACCCTTGGAGTCAATAATCCTCCAGGTGATCTTGTGGGAGACTAAGGGCCTCTAAGGAATAAGGCCCCTACCTTATTGTGCACCCCTTAGAATCATCGTGAGAGACTATTGCAGTCTACCCTCAAAGAATCATGGGTCTTCTCGAACTAGGTAGTTGTTAACCTACAGTTCGAGCCATTGCGGGAGTGATAGTAGGCTGTGGTGGGACCGCTATCAACACCTCTCCCTCAACATCTCTGGTAGTCATGCATGACCCCTTTACTCCACATGTGAGTCTGGTCAACAAGCTATCATCAGCCTACATCATCAACGAATCATGTCAGATATAGTATCCAATATCATATCATCTAATTAGATGCACAAATGTCAGATATACAACAATCAAACCCCCAATAGTTCACTCCCTGACTCGATTCGGAGTCCAAGGGGTTCCATCGATGCCTCTGGATCCTCGAGGTCCAAAATCCTGCACACTCAGGAAAATCAAGTCAATAGCACATGTCTATGTCAATGCAACCAAATAACATGTCATCAATTCATAACGCCTCATAATCATAAATCAAATACCCAAAAGTATAATAATCTGAATCACTTGCGAGCAAGTGTCCTCAAAGAATAAGTTTGCTCAATGCACGCAAGAGTGGGATGTTACATGGTCCATATCACATACATGCATGGGATAGATAGAAACAAAGAAAATAGAGTTATATTGAAGGAGTATAACTTCTACATAAGCAATGATCGATGCCATGACATAGCCTACGTACAACATTACTTTCAGTTGTTTTACAATCACCTTAAGGAGATTAACATATAGAGAGTGAAACACCTCTATCAATATTATCGACGGGCACCTCCTACGGAAATAGTGAAACAAAGATGCCATATTTCACTAGGATCTGGGTCAATGATGAAATAACTCATTTTTTTTTGTAAGATCTATGGAATAGGAGGATGATAGGAAAGTGGGTTAGGCCTTCGCCTGGGGAGATGAGGACCTAGCATGGGATCGTGACTAGCATGCTTTCAGTCAAGTGTGGACCATCGACCCACCCTCTAGAACTCAACCATGTCAAAGTAGTTGACATGCAAACCCAAAATAAATTCATCCCATAGTTTTTTCAAAAAAAATAAAGGCACCTCCATGTTATTGCAGGGAGGTTTATCAAATATCATATACCACCTATCCATCAATTTTTTACTAATCTATGGATAGATACTCCAGTCAATACAAATGTGTTTTTTTTCATAGGTAGTTCTTCTCCATTTCGAGGATCCCTAAAAATAGACAATAGTTGTTGTTTTGAAATACCCAAGTCTCTAACTTGGTTTCTATCCAATCCAGTGTTGTAGTACTCAAACATTATTGCTCTATACTCAGAAATAGAAGTTAATTCCCCTTGGGAACTTGCATTGGACCTCACAATGACGTCAAAAGAAGTAGCCAAGGACAATATGCTTGGTTCTCTGGTGCCCCTTAATTGTTCTACAAGTGTTCTTAAAGTACCAAACCCCTCATCAATTTTGGTGTTTAGATTGGGTGGTTGTGGTGGGTTGGGGTTTTGCTCTCCTTGGTTTGTTGATGAGAACTTTACATTATCACCGTATTCCATTTTATAATATATGTTACAATTTAATAAGGCAATTTAATAAGTGCAGTTATGACTAATGTATTACAAACAACAATATCTTTTTATCCCAATAAAACCATTAACATAATTTTGTGTAAAACAAAGAAAATTTGTGTTATCTTTACAATGAACTTGAAAAAAACCTATACAAGATTAGTGAATTGTTGAGAGATTTACATTTAAGTATTAATTATGTATATTAATTATTTATGGTGAACCTTTCTAATAAGATTTCAAATCCATTGGGATTTACATCCATAATCTATGACTATTTGTTTTTGTATTTTCGCAAAGCCAAGTAAGGAAATGAAAAAAAATCATTCATACCTTTCTTCTTATGAACACAATGGCAAGATCATGGGATTTTATCCTTCTTTACTTGTCCTCTTTTCTTTCTCAATGTAAAAAATCTATGAGACACGGTGTGCAAATGAGCACAAGACGCGCCCGTGGTCCTTAAAAAAATGGCACAGAAGGAACGTGTGTGCGTTCCTGCTAGGACTACACACATGTTCTTAAGAATGTGCAGAATGCACATGCGTTCTTAAGAACGCATGCACGTTCCTACTAAAAAAACTATGTGGAAATCGTATTGGAGATTTGGGCCTTACCAAACCTATAGGATTAAGAATGTGTGTGTGTTCTTGAGAATGTGTGTGTGTTCTTGAGAATGTGTATGCATTCCTGCGAGTGCGCGTTACTGCTGAAACCCTTTCCACTTTTCTTCCACCAACTTCGTGCACTCACCCTTAAGGAAGTATACATCATCCTCTTTTTTTTCTACTATTTAAGTGTCATTAGTAAGATCCAAGGTTGTATTCATCAAGAGAGAATGATAATTTCTAGAATATCAAGAAGTCAAGAAAAATGGCGAGAAGAAAAATAATTCTAGGAATAAGAAGAATTATGAAGTGAACACATCAAAGTAAAAGCACAAATAAATATATCTTCAAGACTCATAAATTTAAAATTGGGGCCTGAAGCTAGATTTGGACAACATGCCAAGTGTTTGAGAATGAGAAGGTTTCACAAAATGAAAAGAATAGAATGTGGGTAATTGACGAATGTGGATGATGTGGATAATGTGGAGATATGTATATATGAGTGATAACACTCTGAGTAAAGCCCTCCATCAGCTCTATGTCCCTCCTAAAGGCATCTTGGAGAAAACAATTACTAATGCATTTGTGGTTTCCCTTGCATCAAGTTTTAACAATTTGCAACTACTAGACTTGAGTGGGTAAGGGAATACATATGGGCATTTAAAAATATTTTCCATTTCTATTTTGTAGGTTATAAATTCTACGTCCATTATGAATAACTTCTAGTACTTGTGTTGAAGGAAATATTTATATTCCTTAATTAGCATTTAAAAAAATATCTTTCAAATATTGCTCTGCAAATCAAGCATCACCAATAGGGGACTTGGTATTATTTTCAATGCATTCTCGGGAAATCTCTCTAAGATACTCATAACTCTCTTTCCTAACATATATGTCGGTAAATGTCAACTATACACTTTGTCTCAGTGAACAACCTTAATCTTGGTATTTCGAATCTTTGCTTAATGTGTCTACTTTATAATTATGGTTGTTGGTTCAAATGTGAGTCTACACATAGTTATTTTCATTTTGGTCACTAACCTTATATTTTGGTTATCTAGCCCTTTTCTATAACTTATGCTAGCTAACTAGTATATAGAAAATTTATGGGTTTCCAATGTTTAGTGATCATCATCCTAGTTCTGCACTATATAGTTACATACCATATTGTTTCCTTCAAATCAAATGTNATTTTGGTTATCTAGCCCTTTTCTATAACTTATGCTAGCTAACTAGTATATAGAAAATTTATGGGTTTCCAATGTTTAGTGATCATCATCCTAGTTCTGCACTATATAGTTACATACCATATTGTTTCCTTCAAATCAAATGTCGTTGCAATGCCCTGCTCTATAAGCAGTGCATGGTTCATATTGTTATTAAGCATTAGTGAATGTTATTCAAAGCAAGGTATGCATACTATTTTTTTTTTTAAATCAGTTATGCACACAATAATATTTTTGTCAAATCATCGGCTCGCTATTTGAATTGTTGAATCTTATGTAAAACATAATTGAACTACAAAAGTCACAATTCTTAGAATTTTGTAAACACCATTATTTTTCTTCTTCATAGGAATAAATTAATCTTAATATAACTTCATGAAAAAGATAGTATATTTGTTGGTGTGTTTAGGTGGATTGTTCCTTCCAACATGAAACTTTGCATTTTTCCACAAAGTGAATGGTAGATGGTTTCAAGAGAGTTCAAGAACCAAGTTTTGGCATCATGCAAGTAGCTTTTTCTTTTCAAATTGAAGCCTTCATCATCTTCAATCCTTTTCAGTCCAAGAATAATCATTTTCCTTTTGATTAAGAATCTGCAACATGAAATATGCATATGTTTGAGTAAAAAACATGGTAATCATACTTCAATTATGTGTGCACCCATGTGAATACCAGGAACTAGCAAAGAAAGAAAATGCACCACAACATTTGTGATGTTTATTGCATATAATGTAAAGACTTCTCGTTTACCATTATAGAAGTTTGGGATTTCTTTTCAATATTTTTTCTATTGTAGATATTGAGGGAAATTGGTTCATTGCTAAATATACTTGCAAATATTATTCAAATATACTAAAAGTGATTTCATTTGAAAGGCCTCAATACATTTTTGAAGCAAGCAATGAAACCATTGTAATCAAAGTTATGTTTATTGTAATTTTTTATGAATCTAAATTTAGTCCATCCTTTGTCATCGATAATTTCCCAAAACATAACAAAGAGCATCCTTTGTGATTGATCAAAATTATGTTTATTGTAGTGTTGTCTAGAGGATGGACACATTATGTTTCTTTTTCCAAATATGTAAAATGAGCATATTATAGTTTAATGAATACCTTTTCCTATTATAATATATGGATTTATACTTTATCAAAACATTCGCTAAGACTTTACACTTTTTTATAATTAAGTAAAAGAGTCACCAAGATTTTACAAGATTGTATAAAATAGTAAAAAAATAGCCAAAAAATTATATATATACATATTATATTATTGATAAAATAGCCTTCGAATTTTCCTATGAATTGTGGGGATTCG
>SNQJ01S0062465.1:19451-38236 GCA_010110895.2 Picea sitchensis
ATAGAATAGTATTATCTGAAAATATATCATAACTCATACCATTACCCATCAAACAAACTTGGGTTCATTACCCAAACCTGGGGTCTCGAACTTCTCATGGCCATAACTCTCTAACCGTGAGGAGTTATGTGACGTTACACATACCACCAGAAATGGCATGACAAGCACTATCCATACAGGATATGGTCCCTGACAAATTCACTATCCTTAATCTCATTATTCCATAATTAAGCATGGGTTCTCTTACTCCACAAAGCGTCTTCCCGTGAGGGCTTTCACCATAAGGGGAACACTTTGGAGGTCATCCATATTTACCTCTTATCAACAATGACAAAACAATAATGAGTCATATTTACATCAAACAATATTGGGTCCATTACCCAAACCTTTGTGCTATGGGTCTTTCTTCAAGGGTTGACATCAATGACAACCAACCTTAATCAATAGTGATCTAGTGTTGTGATCAACCGGAAATCAACACAAGAAGTTTCTCCTAGAGGATATGTTAGGTGTATGTGGTAAATGATTACATTAAGCATTTATCTCAATATGCTCACATGCTACCAAGTATAATACTTTTCAAAGATTGCTACCTCAACTATAGTGTTTTACTTGTAAAGGGGTAGTTACCAACTTGTCATGTGCAACTTTGAATCTTATCAACTTAATTAACCAAACCTGGAACTTGGAGTCTTGTCCTCAAGAATTAGTGTGTGTTGCTTTTATTCCAAGTTTCCTTCACTCAAGATGACAAGTAATTTCTTCAACCTGTCCTCTGTACTAAGAAAATATGTTATCTTGACAGAAAGTTGGGTTAGAGAATAAATTCTATGATCTCAACTTTAATCCATCTAATACATTGACTTTAATTTTGACCAAAGGTTAGTATGATGGTCCTGGCTTCAACTTGAAACCTAGATCAAAATAATGTCATAACAAATAGATGCATATTAGAATAATCAAACCTGGGCTGCATTATTCCTTTGAATGTGTTGGATCTTGAGATCCTTCTAGATCTATGGCAAGAGATCCCTTCTCCTGCAAATACCCTTTGAAGCTTAACAATTTAAGCATACGTGAGTACATACCTTTGATAGAAATTGCAGGTAGTGGCACCATATGGTAGAAACAATAATAATTACCAACCCTTTTTAAAACTTCAAGGGTGACTGCAACTGGTACTGTAGTTGATACCTCAATTGATACTGCAACTGATTCTGAAACTACAATTGCAACTGCAACTTAGGGTTTTATGAGGAAACCCTAATTTTTCAAACTTCAAATTTTGAAATTATGATCCAGGGGATAGATGCGCTGAGTTGGGGCGAGTTAGTTGGTGCAGTCAGATTTCTGAAAATCCATTTTTTATCCCTTGAAACTAAGCTTGCAAAAATATGGTCTGGTACTTCTGGTACTGGTTCTGGTTTCCTGGTTTTCTAGTACTTCTGGTTTTCTGGTTCTAGTGAAAACTAGGGTTTCACTTTCCGAGAGTTCTATCCACTGAAAAGGTGTGCTCAAGATGCCAAAAGATTCACTAGGGTAGGGAGCACTTTTCTAGATGGGTTTTAGGCAAAAATTCCTCTCCAACAAAAACCCTAATTTTCTTGTACGACAACAATGACGTTTTTTTTTATCCAGTGAAAGATGCTCTCTTCAACTTAACTCTGAAACCATGTTAAGGTTTAAGATATTATTAGGTTTCTTTTCAATTTACTAGATAACCATAGCATATATAGGATCACTGAGAGAAACATAATCACAAGATACATAACATTTATCCTGGAAAACCCTCATGGGGAAGAAAACCCAACAAAAAATTCCTTAATATAGATAGCCAATACAATGCCAATACAATAAACCAAACACTAGAGAATATCCTCCATTGATAAATGCACCTCTCTCTATTCCTTCTTCTAACAACTAGCAACTGCAACGTCCTTCAAAATTGCGCACTAGGTGAGTGAGTTGAGTGAGTGAACAAATGAGGTGTTGGATTCCTTTATTTAGACAAACTGGAAGGTGCTGAAAAGGTGTCTCTTCTTTGGGCAGGGATGACTTTTCTTCTTAGTGGTTAAAACCACTTTAATTACCCTAGGGGCCAACTTCTAAATTTGCATAATACAATTAGGGTTTGACCAATCCACAAAAGGGGGTTTGGTCAATTACAATGCCCAACATGATCAATACGCAAAAGGGGATTGATCTAATGAATAATAAATCAATAATAAATATAATACTCTTTGCAGTTACAATATTTCAACAGGTTGTACGTTCCCCCTAAATTTTGTCAATACCTCACAGGACTGGTTTATTCTCCAAATCTCCTTGACTAGCCTCAGGGTGGCCCACATGGCCTATCATTGGAGAATGACTGTTGATGCTGCCAAATTTAACATATATCAGGACATGTTCACATTGTAGTCAAAGCAAACTTACAAACAAAGAGCTTGTGTTGTAGCAACCATTGCCAATTCCCTTCATGGATTTTGTTAGTGGTTATCCTACCACCCAATGCAGACATGATTGAATCTTTGAAGTACTATACAAATTCTTGAAGAAGCTAGTATTCATAACTTTCCACAACACTATTGGTGCCTCTAAAGTTGTCAAATTCTTATTTGAATCTGAATGGAATAATTTTTAGCTTACCTTTGGCCATGATTTATGATATCAACTCTCAATTTCTCAATCACTTTTGGAAATCATTATGGAACCTTTTAGGTTGTCAATTACTCTTTTCTACATTTTTTCAACCCTAGACAAATGGTCAAATTGAAGTAGTTAGTTGCAACTTCGCTCATGCTTACTACATCTATCATCAACAAATCATGGGGTATATGCATGAGGTCGAGGCAATGTGAAACACATGGGGTTCTTGTCTTTCTAAATTCATTTTGATTCTTTTTATATTTTCACAAAACAAGAGTAACTTTGCAAATTTACCAACTACCTAGCATAACATTTTCATTCATTTCAAACTAGGTCTCTGAACTCAAGTTCCTTCAACCAATGTGAATTGATCTTAAAAGGACATGTGGTTTTTGGAGTAATGTCCCCCACTTGTAGGAAAATAGGGACATGGTCAAATGGACCTGCTTCTCCTATCCATGTACTAAGTATATCTATATTGACAACAATTTGTTCAACCACAAGTTCGTTGTGCAAAGTCACTGTGTAAGTTTGTTGCGCAAGTGATGAAGAACTCAGTTGCGCAACGAACTTCATCCACAATTTGCACAAATGTGACATGGCATCATCCAAATCGGCCTCAAAGAATCTCCACCTATACTAGATCACCCATAATGACTTCAGAGCTAGATGACATAAATATAGAGAGTAGATGTCTTATTTTTCTAGCTCATAGGAATTTTACATTCAACCTAACTTTTTCTATATGCCATTACTTTTTCTCATGGATGATAGGGGTTGACTAGGATCACAGAGGTTGTACGTTCCCCTAGAATTTTTCACTAGTCTGTCTATGCTCACAGAGGTTGAGCATTCCCCCTAGCTTTTGCATTAGACTTACATATTGAATTTTGTCTTAGACTTACAAGGTATCTTCCTTTAACTTGGCTAGACTCACAAGATCATATAACATCTAGTTTTTTATGACTCTTGTTTTGTCTCACAGAGGTTTTACATTCCCCCTGGATTTTTTCAATACCTCACAGGACTAGTTGATTCTCCAAATCTCCCTGGATAGCCTCAGGATGGCCCACATGGCCTCTCATTGGAGAATGATTGTCGATGCTACCAAATTTAACATATATCAAGACATGTTCACATTTTACTCAAAGAAAACTTACAAACAAAGAGTTTTTGTTGTAACAACCATTTTCAATTCCCTTCATGGATTTTGTTCCTCATCTCGTTCTCTTAACATCTTATAGAATTTTCTTTCACATTTTTTTTTTTTTGGGNGGGGGGGGGGATACTTCTTATAGAATCACTTCAGTAAGATATCACACTATGAGGGGCGTATCTATGACATCAAAATCACTCATTACTTGCAGTTTCACTCTTCCACACCCACTTAGGGTATTTTGAACCAATATTTTGTCACTCAAAATTAGCTTAAAACTAAGTTTGAAATAGAGGACATTTTATAGAAAACAAAAAATAACTTATTTAATCGCTTAGAAGAGTTCCAATGTGGTTAAGTCAATTAGGAGAGGTGATAATTTCATTGTATCATATTAGATATCTCACTATATTCTTACAATCTTGGCTAACTATACATCTGATTCGATTGACAGAAGGCACAACCAAACATGTAGCTGTCAGATGTTTCTTCCTCGAGTGAGGGAAACTCAGGACAAATAGTAGATGGAAATGTGACTGTATCTAGTAGATCATATGATACACAAACAAGGACCACTAGAGGTGAAAAGGTTAGAAGAAAATTCCATAGACGCATGGAATTTTTTCTTGTCGAAGGAGGATCATGCTCTTATGATGATGAGAGCATATGAGACATAGAGGTGCCACTCATGTATAAGAATCTGGTGAAACAATGGGTACCTAAAGAAATTCCTCCGTTAGACACAGACTTCATTATCAACAATAGGATGTATCACATTGCACCATCCTCCCTGCATGGCCTGGGGCTATTTTCCATGGATGGAATAAATGTAAAATACAATGCAGTAACTGAATTGATCGACTATGTCAGATCGTGTTACAATTATAACGATTCGATGGGGGTGGTCTGATACATGTGAAGTTTGCAAATATATTCACTCACAAAAAATTATATACATATAATAAACAACGATAAAAACAAGGGAGAAACTATCTATATTGATGGAAGGCCTAAAGCTTCTAGTAATATCACAGGGTTTATAAACAACACACGACCTGGGACAACAAACAAGCAACCAAATTTCATATATGAGGGACGGGAAGGGAATCAGGTCCTCTTCTGCGCGATAAAAAAGATAGCTCTTAGCGAAGAGTTATTAGTGGGTTAGCATTCGAATCGAATATAAACATCGACTAATAATGTGTAGGTACTTATTCAACACCTATTTAAGCAACCTATACTTATTGCACTATATTTTTTGTATCTTTAACAATGTCTGAAATATTTTATGGTCCCAATTTTATAATAATGTGGGAGGTTGATTGTGGAAAAGCATCATCTGCAGAACATGTAAATGATTAACAATTTCAATTTACACTTAATGCGAATTTTAATATTTATTTATATAATTTTGTTTGTGTGGCAATCAATTTTTTGTTATCGTTAACAATTTTTTAAATGTTTCGGGGTTCTAATTGTATTATAATGTGGTAGGATGTGTTATAATATGAAGTATGTGTGCTCATTTTACCATTGACAATACCCTTGTCACCTAACCATAGGGCGAAGCCACCCTCTGAGCACCTTAACCCTGACAAAGAATCATTTCGGAAGCAAACCCTAGGCTAGATAGCCATAGAAAGGGTAGCGCAACTTTCCCCAAGCTTAGCGCACCAACAAAGGATGATTAGATGTTCCAAACCCTAGCCAAGAGATATTCCAAGCCAAAATGTAACGCTATAGTAGCTGCACCAACAAATCTTCTCCAAACCTGCGCAAAAGATTGCAACTGCACTGCGCAGAACTGGCTCTCTGCAACTGCTGAGATGTGTCAAATGAGAGACTGGCGCCCTGTATTTATAGTGGTTCTAGCAGACTTACTAGGGCTGAATTATCCTTCTGGGTACCTGTCTTTTCAGTATATATTAATTCTTCTGGCCGACTTCTTCTCTTGGAGGCTAATAACCTAATACATATTATCTTCTTGAGCCGACAAGTCTTCTAGGGTTATTAGCCAACTCATTAGGGTTTCTCTTGCTTCCTGGAGTCTTCTATTCTCATCAGGTTCACACGTGGAGGTAAATCTCGAGTCTTCTATTCTCATCAAGTCCACACGTGGAGGCATCATGATCTACCATAATATCAACACTTCTCCTAGCTAGGAGGTATTATGTAACGGTCTTGGTATAATAAAAACATACCATTCACCCGCAGAGCATCAACATAGTTGTATAGACTAGATCATGACTAGATCATGAGCACCATCATCAATATCAATGTCATCAAATGCATCATCTCTCGAACCATACTCTATCTAAGTAATCGAACATGATGCTCATCGCATTGTGAGTGATACAAGATCCATTTTTCTAATCTATAAGAGTAAATGTTTTGAACTATTTTTTGTCTCGAAAATCTTTGTTCATCATTCATTTTAATATCGATGATTATTCCCAATAAACTGATAGTCTTTAATACAATCAACAAAATAGAACACAACCGTGGCTATCCATAGCATTCACAACCACAATCTAGTGGTACACCACACACCAAGTAATACACAAGTACTTGATCAACAACGATAG
The DNA here is from genome assembly GCA_010110895.2 of Picea sitchensis. Classification (NCBI taxonomy): domain Eukaryota; kingdom Viridiplantae; phylum Streptophyta; class Pinopsida; order Pinales; family Pinaceae; genus Picea; species Picea sitchensis. The sequence continues at coordinate 25,842 of SNQJ01S0062465.1, forward strand.
TCAACAAAGGAACATATCCACCACAGTAGTTTACATCTATGGTCATACAATATTCATAAAAATCATTTGATACCAAATATTCATGTAAACAATGTTATGATATAACCTAATCATTTGGGACAATCTTTCACTCACGTCAGGAGATATGAAAGAATATCTACCCTGAGTAGAACAATGAGATATCCGACTATTCTTTCAAGCAAGGAAGAATAACCGCCCTGTCTTCCAACTGACTATTCTTCCTACATTAATCAAAGTGCATTCTGAGAGAGAATGTATAAACCTTAAGGAATGCTTCATCCTCATTGTTGAGCCTGACCATTCCTCACTGGGCCATTCCTCCTACACTAATCAAAGTGCACCTTGGAGAAAATGTATAAACCCTAAGGAATGATCTGTCTGCACTATTTCCCCTGCTAACCACAAGAGGAAAAGACCGTCTCTATATCAAAGCCCAAAATGAACCATTCTCATGTTAACCATTAATGAGAAATCACTATCCAAATGAGGCGTTAGTCTTCTTGAGTACTCCTCAAGAAGAGAGACTTCCCTAGGTCACTCCCCATGTTAACCACAAAATTCCGCTTCCTCTATGATACACATCAATCTGGACCATTTCCCGTGTTAGCCACAATGGGAAATCACTATCCTTCATAAATATCAATCCACTTTCCGAACATGAATGCATCTCGGCCCAGATGGACTATTTTTCAATCTTGAAATGAATGTCTTCAATAATATTTTCAGCAATTCTCCCAAATCGAGTCATCATCTCTTTCTTTTTCAATAAGGAAGTTGTTTTCACAAGTCTACTTTGAGCACGCAAACTCTTTCATCTTTGATAGAAGATTTACCAAAATGTCCGCTTATCTACTCATTTCCAGGAGAGATATGTATTGAGAACCACTTTCTCCTTTATGAACTTCATAATGGATAATGTAATGCTTGATTTTAAATGTACTTTAGTGTGGAACATTGTGAAGGTTTTATGTAGCTCTAAACAATAGAGTATATCATAGTTGGAAACTGGAACATATCCATATGGAACATCTTTTGTCATCATGAGATCCGATCTACCGAGTAATCATCTTGGTGTTATAAGAAATCTTCACCACACTTTTGCTGTGCATTGGAGGTCTCCACCAAGTTATCTTATCTCTATATACATATCCAAGGGTCTCTTTAGCATGCCTCAAATTCTTGAGTTTTCTCTTCATACTCTCTTTGTTTAATTTCTCTAGAGAACATTCTTTGTATTCATATATGATGGAACCCAACTTATGGATGCGTTGTGATGATATAATGACTCAAAGATACTGCTTCATCGAACAAGTAATCATCATAGTCTCCTCCATCCGGAAGCCTCTAGTTTTGGATCTCAGAATGCTTTCATTCATAAGTCTCCATACACCGTTTCTTCATCAATGAATTTCACCTCTGTTGGATTGCTTTTATTGAGTTTACATTAGGCTAACAATATTGTGATTCTTGATACAATGACCTTGTTGTTCTATCTTTTCTTTCTTGGAATTTTCATGTGTTTCTTTACTGGGTCCATGGAGTTTCTATAGATTCCATGTTCTAAAGATTCAATTCATAGATCACAAGATGTGGACGAACAACTGTGGATACTTAAGGCTTCTTTGAAGAATAATGCATCAGATTTCATGGCTACTATCATGGATATATACTTCATCATCTTCATTGGATCATAGGATTAGCTCCTTCCTAATCATTGTTTCATGCATGAATGAATGCTTTTGTTTTGGAATTATATAATCGGATCCCTTCATCTAGGGGAGTCCACGTTTCCATATGCATCTTTATTTTCTTCCGCAATATATAATTGGCTTTCTCTACAATATATAATAGAGTCAACGCTTCCATCTTGTTGTCTTCTACAAAAAACGTCATAAGTCTTTTCCAATTTATTCTGACAGTCAATTTATTTCTATCTTTGTTTCTTTCAAGTCTCTTCATGATTGATCTGGCTTATCTTGCAATAGCTATGATTGTTTCATCCTTCATGTGTATTATCTAATGATATCCATTCTTATCTTTGTTCTTCCATGTATAGTTCTTCTTGGAACACATTATATTCCAAGAGATAGGTATACAAGATATGTACAGTAGGACCATGAAAAATGAGATACGTACAAGAAATAAGAAGAGTTTTGTTACCTTAGAAGAAGAAGTATCTTCCATCCCGATTAGTCTTCTTTGTAGGTCCTCTTTTCTCGGCAATTGATGCTTCATGTTAATCCTTCCTTTTCCTTAGCTCGAAACAATGATTCTTCTAGTGACTATACTTTCGACAAAAGCTAAAGTATATCAGACTTCCAAATGTTTTTCTCTTGTTTTGGCTTCCTCCTGAACCAAACTTCCTTTGTTCATGAAGTTCTTGAATCTTTGTCAGGAAGGCTTGATCATTGTACTTATTTTGGGGTTTCTCTTGCACTAATCCTTGATTCTTGAGAAAAATAAGTCCAAAGTTCTTCAAATGTCGATACTCCTTTCTGTGTTCATGCTTGCAGCAAAATGAACTCTTACATCTTGGAAGACCATTGAGTACTATGTTTACTTCAACCTTTTTTGAGATGATCTCTTCAATATATTGTGTAGCTGGACTTTAACCGAGAGATTATCACAATATGATGATACACTTATCCTCATCATTCATCTTCATGTCACGAGCTCATTCTTCAAACTCATAAATTGTCCAATGTTTCTCAATCGGTGAAGAGATTTGTTGTGGCATCGTACATCTTCTTCGATGAGTCATGATGGGAGTTGTAGGGTATCAAGTGGCATTTTATGGAATCCACTATGATACTCATGGAATTGATGTCACATCTTTGAACTTCTCCATAGTTGCATCAGTTCACGTTCTCTTTTTCCTTCTTCAAACTCGCTTCACGATCTTCCTTTCACGACATCCAACACTTTATTCTTGGCAAGGACGCGGTCAATCCTTGTCTTCCATGTTCAATTTAGAGGCTCCATATAACTTGTTCTCCTGACTTAGAGCAAGTCATGTTGCTTTAAATTGGTCAACCCAACCACCACACAAACTCAAACTTCACGCCTTAGCTTGCTGAGAGTAACAGGAGATGTGCTTGTAATAGGGCGCACTGATCTGTTTGGATATTAGGTCAATCTCTTCACTTAAGGTTCCTCAATGAGAGGATTAGGTTTCTAACCCGCTTCTGCAGACCCTAGCTGTAGTGTCTTGGAAGATGCTTCTTCTAGTAACCCTAGCGACAGTTCCTCATCGAGCTCAATATCTCTAGTTTACTATGTTTCCTTCCAGCATTTATACTGAATGAAGTAGGTGTGGTCCCATAACCTCGCTAGAATATGAAGGATGTGTTGTCATTTTACCACAGGCCACTCTGTCACCCAAATCCATAGTCGAAGGCACCTCCGAAAGCACCTTAACCTTGACAGAGAATCATTCGAAAGAAAACCATAGGCTAGAGGATAGCCATACAAAGGTTAGTGCACCTTTCCCCTACAAGGATAGTGCATCAACAAAGGTCGATAAGATGTTCCAAACCCTATCCAAGAGATAGTACAAGCAAAAACGTAACTGCTAGATGCAGAAGCTGCACCAACAACTCTCCTCAAAACTACGCACAAAACTCCAAGTAGAATCAGATCATACAGAACTGCCTTCCTCAAGAATCAAGGAGGATGTGTCAAATGAGAGATTGGTGGTCTAGATTATAGTGGTTCTGGTAGAATTATTGGGGTCGACTTCTCCTTTCTAGGTACTCTATCTTTTAGCATATTTCCACTTTCCTCGGGTTTTACTTATTCTCTTGGAGGCTAATAACCTAATACATTATCTCTTGAGCCTACAAGTCTTCTAGGGTTATTGAAGCCAAATCAATAGGGTTTCTCTTGCTTCACGAGTCTCTATTCTTGTCAAGTTCACATGTGGAGGTAACTACCTCCAGCAACTACCATAATATCACCAGACGATCGTGGAAAATGAGTAGTCGTAGAACATGTAAACGATTAATAAATTTGACTTTGATTCTATGTGAACTTTATTATTTGTTTATATAATTTTTATTTAGATTCATTACATTTCATTTGTTTATATAACTCAAATAATAATGATTTTATTGAAATATGTAGTCCCAGGGCATGATGATCATGACAATTCTCGACCCAGGGAGGAGTTTGTATTCATCCTCTCCATCCAATGGTAATGATTAAAAAGAATATCATTAAAGTGAACAAGGAACTCTCTAGCTTGTCGCACCTCATGTGGATCAAAATCTAGATGTCATAGAAAGGACCAATATGGTTAGGACACAACTTAGGACATATAAGGCAATAACCATAATTTAAAGTGATTTTTTATGTACTCATAAGTTCAATTATGATAGTTTGTTTTTTAACTTTTACATTATATAATGAAAATATTTTTCTTTCTTATATAGAGGTATTTGTAGCATGTTCAGACCGATGTCTACAGTAGTGGAACTACAGAGATGCCACAGAGTCCTAACATGCCATCATATATTTCTAGATCATTTACTTCTCCATCTTACACACCATTAGATGGAATCCATGACACGCACCACCAAACATCCACACACCACCAAGATCTAGTCGAGATGAGGCTGATGGTGTTGTTGATATGGATGGATTTCCTAGAGCTAGACGTGTGAAAACCATGGGGACCCTTCCTCAGGTAATATTTTTGGTCTAAGTGATAATGGACTTCCATTAAAACAAATAAGAATTTCAGTATTTTTTCATATTTTTAACTATTTCATGTTGTCCATCTCAAACATAAATCATTGAGATTATTATTTTTAAATTAATGATCATATTTTCATGTGTGTGGAAACAATCATTTGTTTACATCTTGGAGAGAAAGGCCTTGTTGGCGGAAACCGATGGTATTTGAGGTGGAATTTCTGTAATTCCAACCTAAAATGAACTTTTGATTATATTGGCTGTCCTTTGGAGTAGAGACCTTCAATAAAAAAACGGTCATCTTTACAACGCAAGAATATTTAAAAATATATGAGGGAGGTGTATAGAATAAACTTGATAGTCAACCCTAGGTATGAGGACCCCCCATCAATTCCAAAGAGGGAGTGGAAGACTACTGATGATGCAAAACAAAATAAATTAAGAAAAACAAAGAAGAAATAAAAAAATCCAAGTTGCAATTACAATATTTGATTTCAATACCTTTAATTTAATTTATTTAAATACAAGTGTGGTATATAACATACTTGGAAATTTTGATGATAGGTTTAGCTCATAAATGTCCCATTCTCATCCACCTTTCTCTCATCATCCTTCTTCACATTTCATTGCCCCATTAACCTTCATGACATCATTTCCATAAACATACTTGGTTTTCACCTTATTGTTATCCACTTTATTCATTTTAGTATTTAAAAGGAATTTGTGACTAAATGTTAGAAAATCAACATGCGTTTTCATATCTCAAACATGTGAGCTTTGTAATGTGTATAAATATGTGAAGGATTAATTCAAAGGACTTTTCTAATACTTCCTCCACCATTTCCAATATTTGAGGAGATAATTAAAGCTCATTCCAAGGAGAAGATCATGGAGATTTGTTGGAATATCTTATCCAAGATATATGCGAGATATGTGTGAGATTTAAAGGGATTATTGTATTTTGTAATAATGGAAAATAGGCTGAGAGAATAGTGGATCTACAATGAGATGGTTATCTTATCTTCAAGGCTCATGTATAAAAGAGAGTGCCTCTTCATGAGAATTGAATTAGGATGTAATTAGAAACATAGTAGTCATTAGGATTCAAAAGAGAAAGGGATTCTTAGCTTTGATTCATATTCTTCATTGTTATAAGCGTTATGCTTTCATGATTGTCATTTGATTACTGTTATGTAATTCAAGATAGCTTTATTGTGTGAGCTCACATATGTTATTTGTCGTTAACTCTTCACATGTTGTATTGCTTTTCCTTTATGCAATTTCCTTCTTTCCTAGATTAATGTTTCCTGCTTCCTAGATTAGTTTCATTTCAACAATTTAGATTAGATTACTTCTACTTTAGTCCTGCATATATAGTGCGTGTGCTTCGTAAGTCTACGAACCTCGGATTGACAAATTAAATGGTTGGGAAAATACTACAATGGAATTAAATGACAATATTTCCACCTAACAATAGGTTGTCTGACACTTCGAAGGAAACCAAAGAAAGGATTTTCAAACATGGCTAGCATAGGCTAGGCCAGGGAAACTACTTGAGGTTACAGCCATGAATCGTAAGATCCCAAACATCTTAAAAATATTATTTGTATCTCCTTACAACTTTCAGGTAATTGCATCCAATAACATTAAAAATACATAATATTATGCAATGCATGGCGATGACTTTGGAACTGAAACCACGAAGGAAGAACTTTGAATTGGTTACAGGTACGAATATACAGTTTTCATTGATCATAGGAAAAGTACGGGGCGGACCCCAAGATCCATTTTTTTGGATCAGGTAAATATAAATCATCCCACATTAACCTTTCATTACTCATAAAATACATAAATGTTTGATATTGTTCATAACTTTAATGTCTTACTTTGTTTTAATGAGGGGAGCAACACTGTCAACAAAAACATTAGTACTAGACAACAATGCGTTGATAGTGCAGCACAACCAAAAGATCATGGCACTCCAGAGAAGCCCCATCCTAATGGGGTGCAACCCGACGATGTTCCTGTGACTAAGGCCCACAAGGGTAAAATGAATTTATGTTAATCATATACTTTAAAATTTTGTCCTTATAAATTTTGTACTTCTAATTTTTATTACTTATACATTTGCAATTTTATCCTTATAGATTTTTTCATTTCAAAGTCAAAGAATGTTGTAGTTAAGCCTCCTCAACCTAAATATCAGGAGTATAGGCCAACCATTCCAATGGTGCCCACTAGTGGATCAGGTAAATAATTACATTGCGAAGATTTTTTTAATATTAATGAATTACTTCAATGATATTTAAAAATTATCCATATAAATTTTAATATTTTTTGTTTTTGTAGGCGATGGCCCCTCAAATAAACCTCCGCGTCATGGGTACGAGACCATGCATGCTTGAAGTGAGAGGAGTGAAGCAACATCAACTGTTGAAGAGTCCTTAGAAAACGAAGACATGGAGGTTGTTGAATTACTTAAGAATTGGACTAGAAAACTAAAGAAGACTAAAATAAATTTATGATGTAGAATAATTTTATACATCACTAATAGATAGATACCTTACATCACTAATGGGTTTTTACTATTCATCCCCTTTTGGGGGACAATTATTTTGAGAGTGTTATGGATCATTGAATTGCTATGAGTAGATGAACTAGGGAATCAAATATTTATAATTTGTTAATGAAAGCCTCCTGAGGCACAGTGAGAACATGGGTATCTAACTAACATGACGTTTGAGTCATGATCTTAGCTATCTCAAAATTAGATGTATTTTAAATATTAATAGATTCCTAATAGCATAGTATAAATAGTTGTTCTGCTATCCTAATCAATTTTCCACATATGTCCTAATCAATTTTCCACATGTTTCTTAGTGCCTCTCTCAACCTTCCTTTATTTTTTAACATTCATTATTAAAACAAACAAGGAAATTGTTGTTATGTCACTCTTGTTTTTAACGAGATAAAAAGGGGATGAAAAACTAATTGTTTATTAATTTAATATATAAAAGTAATTTTTTAACTACGAATTGCTTCATTTCCATATAAAAGGATAAAAAGGGGATGAAAATGTGGAAAACGTAGGTATTACCAAAATTTGGCTAATTATTTCAGGGGAAATTTGAGCTCATATTTCAATATACTTATATTCTCTTGGATATGACATCATTGAATGATGGCATGAGTACCCATAGAGGTCTAAAGATCATTCATGAAAGAGATTGCCTCCTCTAAGTTAGAGGTGTACAAGCTATTTAATTTTTTATTTGTTCTGATACAATCTATTTGGTTGTTTATAATATTTTAATATTTTCATAATCATTGTCAAATTGGAGGGTCAATGCTCATTTGAAATAGAGGCTTTCTCATTTTTCTCCTTATTTTTATTTCATCTTTCAGTTATAAATTTTTGAAAACTTTGAGGCAAGGCGAGGTACCTAAAGTTTTCTCATTTTTCTTCATATTTTTATTTCATCTTTAACTTGTAAAGTTTTGATAACTTTGGGGCAAGGCTAGGTAAAGCTAGTCCAACCTTTTTCATAATGTTTCCAATATTTTTGTCATGCTATGAATGTAATATGTCGATTATTGTATTTGAGGAAGAAATAAAATCACAGACTTGGTCATATTTGTTTCATTTTCATCACTTTTTAAAACTTGAACATCCTTAATAGGTTATGTGAAGTATAGGACATAGGTTATCAATAATATTAACTCTCATATTCAGTGTGTTTCAAGTTGTATCTCCTATGACACATGCATCCCTAAATTTTCATATATGTTATGATGTGTAGCAAGTGAAAAATAATTATGTTTCTATGGGGTACATATAGTTTTGACATTGATGGATTAAAATGACCTTACATGGCTTGATTTTTCTCCCTTCCTAAAGTTCAACATAGGCCCTTGTTATAGCAAGATTTGCCTCACCCTATGCAATCTTTCCCATAAGGCCTTTTTCCATTTCCCTATGCAGACTTATCATCCCTATTTGTAAAATCCAGAGCTAAAAATACATATTTTTCCACATGATCTCATATTGCCTACTATACAACATGCCTATACGTAGGCTGCACCACTACAGCCCATGTACATCGAGATTTGTGCCAGAAAATGAAAATTAATGTCAGATTTCCATGTCACGACAGGAGATATATGATCCTTGGCTTTCCATATACTGGAAACGTTTCGACTCGGTCCTTCAATTCCATTTTGAAGGCTATGGGCCAATTCCGAGCTATGGAAAGAGGAGAAAAAATTCAACTTTGAGAGCAAAGTTACTTTGGAGAAATTATTTACTTCATATTGAGTCTGCATCCCTTTGTCCTTTAAGTCTGAACATAGTGTTCAACCCCCAAGCTCTTCCCTTATTGATTGAAAACCTCATTGCTTCTCTTTTATGAGCTTTCCTTTGGTGGAGGATTGAAGTCGGGGAGGCCCAATTGGAAGGAACTTAGTTTCTCGATTTCGAACTGTGCCGACACAGAATTCTGTAACATTTTCACTTCTGCTGATCATATATTAATAGAAATACTCTTTTCTCGTCCAATTGATATCTTGCAAATATTTGAATTATTATTCCATGTGCGTATTTGTCATGTTTATTAATAGATTATGCTATTGAATGTGATAACATCATTTATGATCATCATATGATTTCTTTGTTTGGTTGTTGAGGACTAGTTGCAGGTATATTTCTTTTTGTCAAGTGCTCAATGGTGGACTTCATTGAACGTCTGGATGAGGTAGGCCTTTTATCTTGTCTTGCTAGCATATTTGTTTTCATATCATACTTGAGAAGAGAGTTGATTTCTGTAGTCATTTTCGTCTGTTGTGGTTTACCCTAGCCATAGAGAGATTTTCCTCGTAACAAAATTGGTCTCCATACTAGGGATTGAATCTTCTTTCTTAGGGTTTGGAGTACTTTTCTCCTTAGATTTCTCTCATTCCTATTGCGTTTCTTGTTGTATCATTGCTTGACAACCTCTATTCACTCTGGGTTTGAGTTTTCAACCTTCTTCCTTGCATGGATTGTTTTTTGAAACATATACACGTTTTTTTCCTTGTCAGTCACGTGTATACACGGGCTATCCCTCTGCGAGCTGCATACATACGCTCTGTTTCCTTGAACAATCACGTACATCAACTTTTCTTTCTTTTTTTCTTGGTCTAGTGGTTGCTGGGTGGGATTTGATGTTTTCTGAGCCTTCTTGGGTCTCTGTAGTGCCTTTTAAGCGCTTGTGGGATGATAGGAAACCTATCTTTGGTTGAATTTTCGGGCGAAGTCTTTCTCATCATCTTTTCATTTTGATTGTCCTTGTATATTGGGCTGGGTGTTTTGCTTCTTGGTATCCTTCTTGAGTTATCTCTTTCAATACACAATAGATTTTATATATCAAGTTGCTTTTTAGTCCATGCATTTTCATTTTTATTATATTGAAAATATAAAAAAATAGGCATTTTGCATTGCTTGACATTTTAGTCTTTTAAGTCCTTGTCATTAGCTTAAGTGCATGTAATGAAAGATTGCCTTTTTACTTCATAATTGCAGAGTTGAAATTGAAAATTGCATTGGTTTTTAGAAGCATATCATTCATTGAAAGTTAAAGTTAGGACTTTGCATTATTTTCATATTTACTTTTCTTGTAGAGTCATAACATCATGAGTTTCACTACCATACCTTTTTGAGTAATGAAGACCACTAAAATTAACGCTATAATTTAAAATTGATTAGTCACGATTTTATTTTCTAGGGTGCACAAACTAGCTTAAGATTTAGTGCCTTGGAATAGGATTTTGTGAGTAAACTTCTCCAAGGCAATTAAATCAACATATGTGTCTGAGAAAGGGGGTGGAGAAATACATTGTATAATTGGTAATATCAGGAGGCTTCGCTCACACCAGAGTTAATCATGAGGTCACACGAGGTTGGTTGAAGGGATATCCCCCCGATACCTTCTTAGCGTCAAAGATATTTATGGGGATCTATTCATGTCTAGGGATCTTGCTAGTGCCTTTACGTCCGTGCGAGGCAGTAATTTCAAGGTTTCGGGATTTACTACCCTACCCATACGGTGGACCTGGATTATGACTGCCTGCCTGCGTATAAGTTATACAATGCTTTATTAGTTTCTTGACTTAGGTGCCACATAGGTTACTTGCAGGGGTTATTCTGTAGGTACCGTGGGTCAGATAAGGGTCAAACAACACACAACCTTTATGGAGGATTACCTCTCTGGGGGGATTTGACCAATTGGTTGTTAAGCCCATAAGGGCCCTTATAAATGATTTTGTTACCTCCAATCTTTAGCAGGGAGTATCAAGCCCCTCTTGGGAAAGACATACCTTCTTTAGGAAGGGAGGCCACTTTCAGCCATTTTACCTCGTTTGTGTGCATATTGGCCATTTGACTTTTGGTGTGCTCTTTTTTTACTAGTTGGCCTTAGGATTGATTTTTTGTCTTTAGTGTCTTTGTCATCATGGAGTCGGACCAACATCTCCACTGGTCCCATCGCTCATTACAGTTGCCACCAGATTTCGAGTCTTTTCCTTCTAAAAGGCGTAGAGTTATTAGATGTGGTACACACAACTCCATTGTTCAGACTTGTGATTATACAAGGATGAGTACTGAACCTAGTCTTCAGAACACTAGGAGCCCTTCGACTCCCACACCCACTATAGTTAATGGCACCCGTTCGACTCCTGCAACCACAATGGTTCTAGTGCCGGAGGCACCTATCATTACTATGGCTCGACCTATAGTGAATGCTCAATCTACCACCTCGAACCCTTTTGGGTCTCTTGGTCACTCACCGGGCTATAATGTTCAGTCCATCCCTATGGATTCTTGTCTTTTTCATATGGTATGCCGAAATTTACTTCACAGTTTTTGAATGCCATCCTAGCTACTAGCCCTAATGCTAGCATTGGGCTTGGGGGCACTACACATCCTTATAATCCTTCTTCATTTGGTGGTTCTCAAATCCCTCAAACGACTCCTAATATGGAAGGCATTCTTGCTTTTAACCCTGGGTCTAATCCTCTTGCTTCTGGGTGGAACAACCAACCTGGTGGACAAGCCTCTGCTCAAGTTTCGTCCTACACCCCTACCTCCTCGATGTCAATTCCAACCAATATGTTTGGCATGATGAATCCACCTCTATCCTCCAGATTCACACTCGGAGGAGGTATGTTTCATGCTTTGGGAAACCCCCAACCCAGATCAAATCCGACTAGGGGCAATTTTTATAACCCGCAACATAACATTCCTACTAGAATGATACCCAACCAACCTTTTATGAATCATCCCAGAGGAGGGTCTTATAATCCCAAATAGGTCCATGGTGCTTACCAAAACCCTGGATGGGATGCAGTTCCTCAAACACAGTCTTTCCTAGGAGCTTGGGGACAGATGCTGCAACCCTGTCTCCCTTTTCTGGCCACACTTAATCTTCTAGACTTGTCTAAGTTGATGAAGAACCTTGTGAGTCATGATCCTACATGGCCCCTCGTCCCCACCAAGATTCCTTCGGACATTCCAAATTTTTAAGGTAATAATGGCAAGGATCCTAGTGATCACGTTACTACCTTTCACCTATGGTGCTCCTCAAATTCCTTTAATGACGATTCTATTCGATTAAGATTATTTCAATGCACCCTCATTGGGGTCACTGTGA
>SNQJ01S0062465.1:50290-61487 GCA_010110895.2 Picea sitchensis
TGCGTAGTTATACTCTGGTCTGAAGAATACTACAGAAAAGAAATGCCCAAATGCTCAACCAGAAAGAAATGTGTATTTACTTGGCAACCCAAACACAGTTGCATGACAATAGATCTTATTTGTTTTAATTTATTTATGTTTCAGTCCCCAAGGGTTAGGTATTTAAGGGTTCTACAAACAAGGGTTTTCCCTGTGTTATAGCTCTCTGATATACATGCGGGGTCCAACAGTAGTACTCGGCCCAATATCTCAAGGCACTAACTAAGGAGGATAGACTGTACCCTTATCCGTACTACCCGACTACCTAGGTACTAGAGAGTATCTTCTCGAGTGTTGTTCTCAGTGACACTATAGTAGTCAGGCGACCGATCGATTTATCTAAAGAGGGCTTCAAGTAATCTAGGTTGATTCGTACACAAGTGTTGTCTGATGCGCTACCACTCAAAGGGGTACCAACAAGGGTTACAAGGGTGGCCAAAAGATGTGCGCTTAATTACCACTTGTATTTACTGCGTGTATGAATCCCTCAACCGCAGGTTTATGCACGTAACGACAGATCTTTGTGGCTTAAAGACACCAGAATACGTCTCTACCCTGGAAAAAAAATTAACCCACACTTTCTGCCGAGGAAAGTGCTCTGATACCACTTGTAATATGCCAGATATAAAAAGTATCTAGAAAAGAAATAAAATTCTAGAAACGGCATAATAATAGCAATATAACCATAACATTCACCACAATAGCACTAAAATGATATAAGAATAACAACAGAAATAGCACTTTGATTCTGAAAGCAATGTTCACAGGCCTCTTCGAGGTGGCAACCTCCAGTTGAGCAGATCTCTATTACAATAATATCCAAGCTAGGGTTCTCATACCCTCGACTCCTATTTATACTAAATATGTCTATCAAAAGAAGCATCTAGAGGAAGATCATTCTAGAAGAAGAAGCTTCTATTAGGTCTTCTTACATCCGACATATTCTATTTTATTGCAAGGTCTTATTAATATTGACCTTTATTACATCTGAATATATTGTTCTACCTATGTGCGGATTACGACTCTAACACTCACAGCAGCCTCCAAATCATGGGTACAAGACCAGGCATGAAAGGACTAAAGCAACATCAACTACTGAAGAGCACTCAGTAAACAAAGACATGGACATGGATGAATTACTTAAGAACTGGAAAACACAAAAGAAAACTAAAATAAATTGATGATGTATAATAATTTTATAAGACATATAGATGTACATTATATAGCTAGTATATTTGTAACATATTTTGAATGATAAATCTTATTTATAAAAATTCTTCTTTATGACATATGCCTTTGAATGATAAACCTCATTTATAGCTTTACAATCACTTTTTATCAATTTTGAATATTTTTAATGCATATTTTTTAGTAGAATATAGATTGGGTATTGGGGAATTGAGAGTGATGTGAGGGGGGGGGAGGGGCCATAGGAGCTTCCACCTTCATGTGGTTGGCCATGTTCAGTAGATAAAAATTTATTGGACCCATTTATTCTTGGAGAAAACCTCTCACGATCCAACAAAGAAACAACATAGTCAATGTTAACTTCGTTATTGCTCCTTCAGATTCAGGGAGGTTTGCTCCAAGATCAGACGGCTCCAATAAATTATTATTGAAACTAAGAGGAGATTAGTCAGTTCGTCGCATCTGATATGTGTGTGTGTGTGTGTCACTATTTAATCTTCTCTCATATGGATTTTACAAAAAAGAATATCAATGGTGTTTACTATTTGCAATCTTGTCAATTTAAATTTCTATTAGGATTTATTGACATGTCTTAAAAGTATTTTTTGGTTTTTACTAAAAACTAAATATAATTATGTTTTTATTTACTACTGTATGCAGTTTGCACATTTTTGGATGCTCTAGATGTTGTATCAATGCAATGCTACACATTAGAATATCAAAGATGAGGTATGTCTTGTCTTTTTTCTTCTTTTTATGACTTCTTAAGGTTCCTTTTATTTATTTATTTTTACAATACCATTAGTTGTGGGCCACTATGGGGCCAGTCATTCTATCTAATGAACCACACCCAATTATGTAGCATATATGATTCCCTTTAATTCATCATATCATATGATTCACACAGCTAATCTAATACTTCAACTTCATTTTTTTGTGGTTGTGAATAAGTAACCCCCTGGATATCATAGTATAAGCATAACCATAATTATTCAATAGAGTATTTGAAATGAATGAGATATAGATACCACTTCCAAGTAGAATAACATGATAGCTCGATGACTGGTAAGGAATACGAGAAGCACATGGAATCTATACTAGTAACTCCATTGTATTAGCTTAGAGTACTAGTATATTGAGTGTGATTGATTATGGAATATGTATTATTACTGTTTACATAATGTGTTTTTAATGTGCATTGGCATATGCATAGACAATTTTGTTTTGTGCTATTTTTTTTACTGTGTGGAGCTTGGGATGTCTGTGATTCAATTTCAATAATCATTATTGTAACACCCCCTTCTACTCAGGGCAGGTTCTACTTCGTGGAATAACAATCTCATACTTAATTCTATATATAATACATGCATTTAAGCAAATGAAACACATTTAAACTCAGAGTAACCATAAGAATTACTGCTATTATTAATAATCAATGACTTAACATTAATTCGTTTGCATAGCAGAATACATGATAAATATAAATACACAGACATGAAGAAAAGTAATTAAAACATCATCTGGTACTTATCTTTGAAACAGTGGTAATTCCACCAACCAGGTGCAGGCCTTCCACGAACCTCCCAGCTTTAGACCACACTGCTCATCAAGGTCAGCAGTGGGTCACCCCTGAGCTAGGACTAAGCTCCACCCCCAAGGCAAGGAATCCTAGGCTAGATTGAGGTTATAGGGAAAACACACAGTCACAAGGAAGGAATTTTCTCCCAAGAACCACTCATACTCACTACCCACAGACTCTCCTTCCCCACATGCCTGTTCCACCCTAGGAGTATACACCTTCTCTATCACCTAGACAGTCCTTCGGCTGCTAACCTCCCTTGTCTTGGGTTTCAGCAATAGGCCGGACCGGAAGTCTTCGATCTCTTTGGCAGCTACAAGGTTCCTTCTAGGAATTCTCTCCTTCCTCTGCACACTCTCTCACCTGGCAAGAGTCGCTCACAGGACCAGCAACCTATTCTTCCAAATTCAACCACCTCTCTCACCTGGAGAGAGTGTTGTACAAATTGGCCAACAAGCCACACAGGTTCAAACACTACATGTCCACCACAGTCAATGGGAATCCAGACACGAACACCCCATGGTAGTTACAGATAGGTGTGACAGCATAACCAGGCTTAGCAGGGACAAAACACTTCTGTTTTCTCAATCTGGCAACATAGGATAGACTCAGACTTTGGATTCTCAGGGATGCATGATGAGTTGTCCACGCAGGGGTTGATTCTGACTCCATGGTTCACAACAGGACGTACCGGCTATCTCAAAACAAACACAAGCCTTTCTCTTGATTCAAAGGATGCACCAGGGTATCTCTGTAGAGGTCCAACGGTTCACACTCAGGTATTCGAGGGTCAAATGGAGGAGGGGACCCCCACCATGACTCATCTCAACTGTTTTATTTGCATGGGCTTGGGTTGACACTTGTCACCCATGAAACTGCATGCCTTCCATCAGCGTGTGTTCCTCCCACCATTTGGAAGTCACATGTCATTCCAAAAGAACTTAGGATAAAAACATATTATTCACATGTCTTTTTGGAATAATATTAAAATATTATTCCCAAGGACTTAAGCCCCTAGGCTCAACACTTAGGTCCTCTTCCCACCTTCTAGCCCCTAATCACTTTCCCACTCTATGGAAGCTTAGTCCCCCATCACACATTCATCGTGATCGGTCTGCACGCAGTGGTGTTTATATTTTATTAATGTTTTGCATCGATACATGTACAAAATCAGGCTCTTGGCCTTCATCCCTTAGGCTCTCTGGCCTAACATTCACACAATCCCACTAGCTTATATAAACTTGGCTCACCAGCCTATAAAACATATTTAAAATCCATTTCATAACCAATATTTACAACAGGGCTTGGCCTTGGGGACATTACAATCCCCCTCCCCTTATTTATGCACTGTCCTCAGTGCAACTTTACACAACATCTGCAAGCTTTTCAAAATTTTCAAAAATATGTGGGTACTCTTCCCGTATAACATCTTCATGCTCCCATGTTGCATTCTCAGGACCATACCAGGTCCACTGGACCTTTACAAGCCCTATAGCTCGATTCCAAATCTATTTGTTTTTCCTGTCCAATATGCACATAGGATGCACTTGCAGGACACCTTCTGGTTCCACCTGAACCACATTCCAGTCAATAACATGATTAGCATCAGGTATATATTTCTTAAGCAACGAAACATGAAACACATTATGTATAGTCATAGATGCAGGTAATGCAAGCATGTATGCAACTGGCCCAATCCTTTCCAGGATTTCAAATGGCCTACAAATTCTTGCTGCCAACTTGGCGCAACTTCCTAGCTTCAGGGAACTCTTGTTAGTTCACTTTCAGGAAAACATGATCACCCACTTTGAATTCTCGGTGGGTTTTGTTCTTATCAGCATAACTTTTCTGCCTGTCCTGGGCAGTTTTTAAATTCTGTTTAATTTTTATCATTTGGTCCTCCATTTCCTTGAGCAACTCTGGCCCAACTACTGCTCTATCAGCTGGATTATCCCATCTCACTGGAGCATTTCACTTTCTCCCATAAAGTGATTCAAATAGGCTCATCTTAAACAATGCATGATACCCATTATTGTAGGCGAATTCTACCAAATGAAAGTAGTCTTCCCATCTTGATGGTTTGTCCATCACGTACATTCTCAGCATGTCCTCTATTACTCTGTTCACCCTCTCTGTCTGTCCATCAGAATCAGGATGATAAGTTGTACTAAAGTTCAGATTCGTTCCAAATCCTTTGAACAATCCTTTCCAGAAATTATAGGTGAATTTCGGGTCTTTGTCGGACACAATCATTTTAGGAATTTTGTGCAAGCCTACCACTTCTTTTAAGAAGATATCAACAACATCTACTGCTTTTTTGTGGTTTTCAGTGGAATAAAATGGGCAGCTTTTGTAAGCTTGTCCACCACAACCATGATCGAATCGTGCTACTTGCTCGCTCTGGGAAATCCTATAATAAAATCCATGGTCACCACTTGCCACTTCCATTCAGGAATGGGCAAAGGCTGTAGCAACCCTATTGGGTGCCTATGCTCAGCCTTAACTTTCTGGCATTCCATACATCTGGCGATGTATTTAGCGATCTCTCTCTTCATACCTAGCCAAAAGTAATGGCTTTTGATTGCTGCCATAGTCTTCTGATATCCAGGGTGTCTAGCATAAGTCACGTTATGCATTTATTTTAGAATCGCAAGTTTCAATTCTTGGACATTGGGTATATACACTCTATCTTTGTACAGAAGCATTCCATCAGCTTCCAAGGTGTAATTTTCCTCTTTCTGTGGTCTCTCACTCTGTTGTAGCTTTGCTACCAAGTCTCTGTACTGCAAATCTCCATTTGCAGCTTCCAAAATTATATCCTTAATATCAGTCATGTACATGCTGATGGTTGTAGCATGTAATTCATGCACCTTTCTGTTGAGTGCATCGGCCACCTTGTTTTCCTTCCCTTTGATATGCTTGATATCAAAGTCGTATTCACATAGAAATTCCAGCCACCTGCTTTGTCTAGCATTTAAAATCGGTTGATCAAACAAATATTTCAGACCGTTGTGGTTTGTTCTCAATTTGAATCTCCTTCCCATGAGGTAATGTCTCCATTTCCACAAAGCATGGACGATTGCTGCTAGCTCCAAATCGTGAGTGGCATAATTATTTTCATTCTATTTCAACTTCTTAGACTCATAACAGATTACAAATCCATCTTGGCTGAGAAATCCTCCCAACCCTTCCTTACACGCATCTGTGCACACCACGAAATCCATATTTGGATTTGCAATCCTCAATATTGGAGCGTTGGTTAACAGCTGCTTCAATCGCTGGAAACTCTTATCACATTCTTCAGTCCACTGAAACTTTTTCTCCTTCCTTTGCAAGGAAGTGATAGGGTGAGCTATCTTTCTGAACCCTACTATAAATCTTCTGTAATAGCTCGCTAGACCCATAAAGGATCTAACTTCCACCACATTCCTTGGCGCTAACCATTCTTGGATGGCCTCAACCTTTTTAGGATCCACAGTGATCCCTTCTTCTGAAATAATGTGCCCCAAGTAATGGATCTGACTTTGGTAAAATGAGCATTTTCTCAATTTGGCATACAGTTGGTGTCCTCTCAACACTTGCAGCACCAATCTCAGGTGTTGTTGATGCTCTTCCTCTGACTTGGAATACACCAATATGTCATCCAGGAAGACTATGACAAACTTGTCTAAATAGTCCTTGAATACACCATTCATCAAGCACATAAAAACAACAGGTGTGTTTGACAATCCAAACAACACCACTGTGAACTCATAATGATCGTACCTTGTTCTAAAGGTGGTCTTGCTTATGTACTCATCCTTTATTCTTACCTGGTGATATCCTGATCTGAGATATATCTTCAAAAATATTTTCGCACCCTTCAACTGATCGAAAAGATCATCGATCCTTGGCAGAGGATACTTGTTCTTGACAGTTACCTTGTTCAACTGCCGAAAATCAATGTACAGCCTCAATGTCCCATCCTTCTTCTTCACGAACAAGATCGGGGCACCCCAAGGTGACACGTTGGGGCAAATGTACCCCTTCTTTAGAAACTCTTCAAGCTGCAATTGCAACACTTTCAGCTCTATCATACTCATTCTATAAGGATATTTCGACACTGGGGCTGCTCCAGGCATCAAATTTATAGAAAAAACGATGTCTCTCTTTGGAGGTAGTCCAGGTACTTCATGAAATATGTCCTTGAGCTATGTGAGTACCTCATGGTATCCAATTTTATAGACTTCATCTCTGGATGCTTCCTCCACACGGGCTTCAAATAATTGACAGCTTTTTCTGTAGCACTTCTTCAGTTGCATGGCTGATATTTCTCTAACAGCCACAGCTCTAAGAATCCCTTGGACTATTTTCTGATTCCCCTCCTCATCTAGGCATGTAAACCTCTTGTTACGACAGTCCAGGAGGGAATGGTGTTGGTCCAACCAGTCCATTCCAATTAAATAGTCATAGGTTCCTAAATGTAGAATATTCAATTCAGCCTTCGTGCTCAGTCCTTTCATGTCCATAGGACAGGGCTTCACCAACTCAGCAACTTTCCTCTTGGTTCCTGTAGCCAACTGCACTAACCAAGATTTTTCATGTTTTCATCTTGATAAATGCAAACTTTCCACCACCCTAGGATCTACATAACTATGGCTAGCCCCTGAATCGATTAAAATAATAAATGGTCGGTTGTTAATCATACCTTTCACTTCAATCATGTGCGATTGAAATTCATCTTGCTTGTTGTACAGGGCTGCGTAGATCCTTGGCATTCTACTGCCCATATCCTCCACTTTTTCAGCTTGTTGAACATTGTGGACAGTTCTTGCTTTATCTTTTCTGTGGGGGTAGTCTTGGTACCTATGGTTTCCTTTACAGCCCCAACACTCCATAGGTGGTGGTCTAGGCATTTGTTCACCCACTTCAGCCTTCCTAGGCTCTCTAAAAGAAGGTTGTCCCTGAGAACTGTTTCTGAAAAGGGGAGGCTTGTTTCCCTTCAGCCTTTGCTCTTTCCTGAACTTCTTCTGATCATCCCAAGCCTTCTGAAAAGTAGGTCTTTCTCTTTGTTGTTCATACAAGCATTTTCCCCTTCTTATTGTTTCTTCCATAGTCTTGGGATCATCATACTAAATCTTTTCACCAATGACAAGTGGCAATCCACTCAGATACCTTTGAATATTGATAGCCTCATCTTTGATGAATGGAACATACTTCGGTAGTTCCAAGAAACTTCGTTCATATTCATCAATGGTCATGCTGCCTAGCTTGAGTTCGAAGAAATACTTCATCTTTTTGTCATAGTATCTTTTAGTCAGGTATTTATTCTCGAAATATCCCTTGAACTCCTTCCATGTGATATATTTCTCTCTGATGTGTTGAACCTGCACAAACTGATCCCACCACATAGATTATTTTCCTTTCAATTTATACATCACAATTCTTCCTTCTGCATGAGCAGAATAATTCTGCAGTTGGAAATATTTCCCCATGCCAAGAAACTAGGTTTCAACATCTTCCTCCCTCTTATGTTCTCCATTGAACATTGGAGGCTTGATCTTGTTCATCTCTCCCTTCAATTCATCCACTCCAGATCTTCGATGTTTTCTGGTAGGGGACAAGCTTAAACTACTACGTGCTTCCCTATTGGAATGCTTTGGGGAGCGACGATGATGTATGCTACCACTCCTCGATCTTCTTTTCCTCTCAGGGGTCATGCGACTCTCTGTCTTGCTTGAGTCACTCCCCTTATCTAATTTCCTTTCTATTCTTTCCAGGCTCTTCAACATTTTTAAGTTGAATTCACCCTGCCTATCCCTAACTTTCATGAGCTTTCGGCTATCATCTCGGTGAGCCTGGGCATCTCTCTGTAATCCTTCAATGATTTTCATTATATGTCCTTCCTTATCCAATTCTCTTATGTGCCCATTAGAGTTTGATCCTTTGATTCCCAAGTTGACATCCCTTCCTACCCTTTCATCCTCTGTTTCGGAGGCAATCTTCACCTCTTCCATTTCTATACTCGGATGTCCTGACACTCGTTGAACTCTGCACACACAACGCGCAATCAACCGAAGTTTTTCAGGCCTTATCCCATAATAAAAACCACAACATTCATTAACCAACGTGAATAAGAAAATGTTTCAAATTCACTAAGTTTTTTGAGCCCTGCTTGGCTCTGCAAATTTTCGGGACTTCAGGACTTCGGTTTTTTGTGGTTTTTTTTGTCCACGAGAATCCAACAGTTATATCCTCGATAGTTCTTATGTCCTTGGAAAATTTTAGTATTCTGGAACTTCGATGTCTCGTGTTTCAGGGTTTTTGGTCCCCCGAGGTTCTCGCACTCGCTTCCCTCTCCAATTCCCGACTCCCGAACTTCCAACCTCTCTTCCCCTGGGCCCACAGCACAACTATCTCCAACCCCGGTAGGGATTTCAGGACTCGACACTTCGGGTTTTCGGGTCTTCGGTACCCGGGAGTTCACGATGCAGTGACTCCCAACCCCATGTCACTCCAACTCCCGAATTCTAAAATTCCAATTTACTTTACTCTTCGGGCCCACAGCACAGTTGTCGCCCTTAACCACAGTGGCGCGTGGTATGTTCAAGACGGTCCACATCACCTTTGGTGACGTCATCGGGTCCCACCATTATCGCTTGTCTTCTCGACTCACTGGCACATGGTACACACCCATGTGTCCATGTCCATTCCAAGGAAATCCAATGGTTAGACTTCTCTCAGATCTACGACACAGATCTTTTCAGTGTTTCAGGGTTTTGGGCATCGGGAGTTCGTGCATCCACACATCTTGAACTTCTGTTTGTCGAAATCGTGAAATTACTGTCTACTCTTCCACTTGATCCAACGGTCAAGTTCCTCTCTTATGATCTACGGTGTATATTGTTTCGGAAATTCAGGTTTCACTATTTCGCGACTTGCGAAAACAAGGTTCTTCCCCTTTGGTTTATTGGGTGTCAAAATGTTGTCTGGCAACCACGTGTCACTCCGATGGACAGTCCCAACGAATTCAAGATTTCGCGTATCGCGATTTCCACACTCTTGTGAAACTCGAAAGGGTTTTTAAACCTTGCGCATGTTTTCTAGATCTGATGGTCACAAGGGTTCTCTTTTTCCCCGAACAGATCCTATGGCTCCAACACTTCTGGTGTGGATTCCTCTCTCCCTGTGGCCAGATGCCACCCCAATTGTGGTTTCATAACATCGCTAGACCTCCTAAGATTTGTAATATGGTCAAGTAACTCCTTAACACTCAGGAGCATTCAAAGGTCTGAAATTGGTCCTCCAGACACAATTTCTCCTCAAACCCTCGGTCCAAAGACCACTCAACTAACCCATCTAGGCTCAGCATCGAAACGTTAGCTCTGATACCAAACTGCAACACCCCCTTCCACTCAGGGCAGGCGCTATTTCAGGGAATAACAATCTCATACTTAATTCTATATATAAGACATGAATTTAAGCAAATGAAACACATTTAAACTCAGAGAAACCATAAGAATTACTGCTATTATAAATAATCAATGACTTAACATTAATTCATTTGCACAATAGAATAGATGATAAATATAAATACACAGACATATAGAAAAGTAATTAAAACATCATCCGATACTTATCTTTGAAACGGTGGTAATTCCACCAACCAGGTGCAGGCCTTCCACGAACCTCCCAGCTTTAGACCACATTGCTCATCAAGCTCAGTAGTGGGTCACCCCCGAGTTGGGAATAAGATCCACCCCCAAGGCAAGGAATCATGGGCTAGGCTGAGGTTACAGGGAAAACACACCCCCTGTTCTTCCAACTTCAACCACCTCTTTCACCTGGAGAGAGTGTTGTAAAAACTGGCCAACAAACCACATAGGGTCAAACACTACACATCCACCACATTCAATGGTAATCTAGACACAAACACCCCAGGGAAGATATAGACAGGTGCAACAGCATAACTAGGCTTAGCAGGGACAAAACACTTTCGTTTTCTCAATCTGGCAACACGGGATAGACTCACACTCTGGATTCTCAAGGATGCATGAAGCGTTTTCCACGTAGGGGTTGATTCTGACTCCATGGTCCACAACAGGACATACTGGCTATCTCAGAACAAACACATGCCTTTCTCCCGATTCAGAGGATGCACCAGGGTATCTCTGCAGAGGTCCGACAGTTCACACTCAGGCAGTCGAGGGTCAAATGGAGGAGGGACCCCCACCATGGCTCATCTCAGATGTTTTATTTGCATGGACTTGGGTTGACACTTATCACCCATGAAATTGCATGCCTTCCATCAGCGTGCGTTCCTCCCACCATTTGGAAGTCACATGTCATTCCAAAAGAACTTAGGATAAAAACATATTTTTTTTTTTTTAAATAAAAAGAGTAGATCCTGTT
>SNQJ01S0062465.1:67718-80782 GCA_010110895.2 Picea sitchensis
GATAAATGCAAACTTTCCACCACCCTAGGATCTACATAACTATGGCTAGCCCCTGAATCAATTAAAATAATAAATGGTCGGTTGTTAATCATACCTTGCACTTCAATCATGTGCGATTGAAATTCATCCTGCTTGTTGTACAGGGCTGCGTATATCTTTGGCATTTTGCTGCCCATATCCTCCACTGTTTCAGCTTGTTGAACATTGTGGACAGTTCTCACTTTATCTTTTCTGTGGGGGTAGTCTTGGTACCTATGGTTTCCTTTACAGCCCCAACACTCCATAGGTGGCGGTCTGGGCATTTGTTCACCCACTTCAGCCTTCATGGGCTCTCTAAAAGATGGTTGTCCCTGAGAACTGTTTCTGAAAAGGGGAGGCTTGTTTCCCTTCAGCCTCTGCTCTTTCCTGAACTTCTTCTGATCATCCCAAGCCTTCTGAAAAGTAGGCCTTTCTCTTTGTTGTTCATACAATAATTTTCCCCTTCTTATTGTTTCTTCCATAGTCTTGGGATCATCATATTGAATCTTGTCATCAATGACAGGTGGAAATCCACTCAGATACCTCTGAATCTTGACAGCCTCATCTTTGATGAATGGAACATACTTCAGTAGTTCCAAGAAACTTCGTTCATATTCATCAATGGTCATGCTGCCTAGCTTGAGTTCGAAGAACTCCTTCATCTTTTTGTCATAGTATCTTTTAATCAGGTATTTCTTCTCGAAATATCCCTTGAACTCCTTCCATGTGATATCTTTCTCTCTGATGTGTTACACCTGCACAAACTGATCCCACCACATGGATACTTTTCCTTTCAATTTATACATCACAATTCTTCCTTATGCATGAGAGAAATAATTCTGCAGCTGGAAATATTTCCTCATTCCAAGCAACCAGGTTTCGGCATCTTCCTCCCTCTTATGTTCTCCATTGAACATTGGAGGCTTGATCTTGTTCATCTGCCCCTTCAATTCGTCCACTCCAGATCTTCGATGTTTTCTGGTAGGGAATAGGCTTGAACTACTACATGCTTCCCTACTGGAATTCTTTGGGGAGCGACGATGATGTATGCTACCACTCCTCAATCTTCTTTTCCTCTCAGGGGTCATGCAACTCTCTGTCTTGCTTGAGTCACTCCCCTTCTCCAATTTCCTTTCTATTCTTTCCAGTCTCTTCAACATTTTTAAGTTGAATTCACCCTGCCTATCCCTAACTTTCATGAGCTTTCGGTTATCATCTCGGTGAGCCTGGGCATCTCTCTGTAATCCTTCAATGATTTTCATTATATGTCCTTCCTTATCCAATTCTCTTCCGTGCCCATTAGAGTTTGATCCTTCGATTCCCAAGTTGACATCCCTTCCTACCCTTTCGTCTTCTGTTTCGGAGGCAATCTGCATCTCTTCCATTTCTATACTCGATTGTCCTGACACTCGTTGAACTCTACGCACACAATGTGCAATCAACCGAAGTTTTTCAGGCCATATCCCATAATAAAAACCACAACATTCATTAACCAATGTGAATAAGAAAACGTTTCAAATTCACTAAGTTTTTTTAGCCCTGCTTGGCTCTGCAAATTTTCGGGACTTCAGGACTTCAGTTTTTTGGGGTTTTTTTTGTCCACGAGGATCCAACAGTTATATCCTTGACAGTTCTTATGTCCTTGGAAAATTTCAGGATTCTAAAACTTCGATTTTTCGTGTTTCGGGGTTTTTGGTCCCCCGATATTCTCGCACTCGCTTCCCTCTCCAACTCCCGACTCCCAAACTTCCAACCTCTCTTCCCCTAGGCCCACAACATAGCTGTCTCCAACCCCGGTAGGGATTTCGGGACTCGGCACTTCGGGTTTTCGGGTCTTCGGTACCCGGGAGTTCACGATGCAGTGAATCCCAACCCCATGTCACTCCAACTCCCGAATTATGAAATTCCGATTTACTTTACTATCCTAGCCCACAGCACAATTGTCGCCCTTAACCACAGTGGCACGTGGTATGTTCAAGAGGGTCCACATCACCTTCGGTGACATCATCGGGTCCTACCATTCTCGCTTGTCTTCTCGACTCACTGGCACATGGTACACACCCATGTGTCCATGTCCATTCCAAGGAAATCCAATGGTTAGACTTCTCTCAGATCTACGATGCAGATCTTTTCGGCGTTTCAGGGTTTCGGGCATCAGGATTTCGTTCATCCACACATCTCAAACTTTCGTTTGCCGAAATCGTGAAATTACTGTCTACTCTTCCACTTGATCCAATGGTCAAGTTCCTCTCTTATGATCTATGGTGTAGATCATTTCAGAAATTCAGGTTTCGCTATTTCGTGACTTGCGAAAACAAGGTTCTTCCCCTTTGGTTTATTGGGTGTCAAAATGTTGTCTGGCAGCCACGTGTCCCTCCGATGGATAGTCCCAATGAATTTAGGATTTCGCGTATCGCGATTTCCACACTCTTGTGCAACTCAAAAGGGTTTTTAAACCTTGCGCATGTTTTCCAGATCTGATGGTCACAAGGGTTCTCTTTTTCCCCGAACAGATCCTACGGCTCCAACACTTCTGGTGTGGATTCCTCTCTCGTTGTGGCCATATGCCACCCCAATTGTGGTTTCATAACACCGCTAGACCTCCTGAGCTTTGTAATACGGTCAAGTAACTCCTTGACACTTAGGAGCATTCAAAGGTCCGAAATTGGTCCTCCAGACACAATTTCTCCTCAAACCCTCGGTCCAAAGACCACTCAACTGGCCCATCTAGGCTCAACATCGAAACCTTGGCTCTGATACCAAACTGCAACACCCCCTTCCACTCAGGGCAGGCGCTACTTCGCGGAATAACAATCTCATACTTAATTCTATATATAAGACATGCATTTAAGCAAATGAAACACATTTAAACTCAAAGAAACCATAAGAATTACTGCTATTATAAATAATCAATGACTTAACATTAATTCATTTGCACAATAGAATACATGATAAATATAAATACACAGACATGTAGAAAAGAAATTAAAACATCATCCAATACTTATCTTTGAAACGGTGGTAATTCCACCAACCAGGTGCAGGCCTTCCACGAACCTCCTAGCCTTAGACCACACTACTCATCAAGCTCAACAGTGGGTCACCCCCGAGATGGGAATAATATCCACCCCCAAGGCAAGGAATCATGGGCTAGGCTGAGGTTATAGGGAAAACACACCCCCTGTTCTTCCAACTTCAACCACCTCTTTCACCTGGAAAAAGTGTTGTACAAACTGGCCAACAAGCCACATAGGGTCAAACACTACACATCCACCACAGTCAACGAGAATCCAGACACAAACACCCCAGGGAAGCTATAGACAGGTGAAACAACATAACTAGGCTTAGCAGGGACAAAACACTTTCGTTTTCTCAATCTGGCAATACGGGATAGACTCACACTCTGGATTTTCAGGGATGCATGAAGAGTTTTCCACGCAAGGGTTAATTCTGACTCCATGGTTCACAATAGGACGTACTGGCTATCTCAGAGCAAACACATGCCTTTCTCCCGATTCAGAGGATGCACCAGGGTATCTCTGCAGAGGTCCGATAGTTCACACTCAGGCAGTCGAGGGTCGAATGGAGGAGGGACCCCCACCATGGCTCATTTCAGATGTTTTATTTTCATGGGCTTGGGTTGACACTTATCACCCATGAAACTGCATGCCTTCCATTAGCATGCATTCCTCCCACCATTTGGAAGTCACATGTCATTCCAAAAGAACTTAGGATAAAAACATATTATTCACATGTCTTTTTGGAATAATATAAAAATATTATTCCCAAGGACTTAAGCCCCTAGGCTCAACACTTAGCCCCTCTTCCCACCTTCCATCCCCTAATCCCTTGCCCACTCTATGGAAGCTTAGTCCCCCATCACTCATTCATTGTGGTCAGTCTGCATGCGGCGGTGTTTATATTTTATTAATTTTCCGCATTGATACATGTACAAAATCAAGCTCTTAGCCTTCAACCCTTAGGCTCTCTAGCCTAACATTCACATAAGCCCACCAACTTATATAAACTTCGCTCACCAGCCTATAAAACATATTTACAATCCATTTCATAACCAATATTTACAACAGGGCTCGGCCTTGGGGACATTACAATTATCAAGGGCATGCTTAGAACTCATTTAGAAAAACTACTCACACATGTCCAAATTCAAGGAGTGTCTTATAATTTTTTTGTCTTGGTGATAACATATATGATATCTCAATTTTGTTTGAAGAGAAAACAGTCAATGACGGTTTAGATGTAAGCATTACTTATAGCCATTCAATTCCATTGTTTTTTATCGTTATACATAACTAGCAACATTGAACATATGACAACATGAGTTCTTAAAATTGCCTCATTTCCAAGGAGTTACAGTGATATTTTACACATACAAGACGTTGTCTTATGCTCTAATTTGTACTGTATTTAGATCACCATAGCAGGCTACAATAATTACAGTCTTTTAAGTACAAAATTTAGAATGACACGAAGAGAACATATAGAGAAAGTTGAGATATATCCACTAGTATAACTACATGCACACATGAATAAAACCAATATCACAAAAATCAGCGAGGATGGAGAGTTAGAGTTTGACTTGGACTCAACAAAAACTTGGGAGAGACTTGGCAGAAATTACTGAGAATCTATGTAGAATGGCAAATTTTTTGTTTGGGTTATATAAAGGGGGCTTGATCCATAAAATAATCAGAGATCGACTGATGCAGGGGAATTCTTCTCCAAAAATCATTGTATATTTGATTGACTTAAGGGATCTTATGTTTGCTAAGGGATTTGGTTTCTTAATGGGAAATTATGTATGTTTTGAGTAGTTTGAGTAAGAGATATAGGTGTGAGGTTTTTATTGTAAATATTCTCGAATGTGTGAGAACATGAGAGATATTAGGCTTGTGAAGATCTCATGAGGATATTAGGGATTAGGAGATCCTAGAATAGGGATTTAGTTGAGTGAGAAGTGGATCAGAGAGGATCCTTAGGAATTTGTTGAGTATTTGTTGGATCTGAGCCAAAAAAAGTTCAGAATCCCTTTGTATATTATTGTAAAAATTAGAGGCAAAGGGGTGGCCAACTGAATGTTAATTAGGCCAGAGATGGGAAAGTGGTTAACTTAAAATTAATTAGGCCAACAGAGTGATCAAAAAAATAATTTGGCCAAATATTGAGAGGGCCAATTGTATGAGGATCATTACATGTTGATTTAACACATGCAAGGGAAGGCCTTTGAACCTATGTAGTTGCATGTACAATATTTTTATATGAATGAGAAACAAATACTCTATTTGAGTATCATTGAAAAGCCTCTATCTATTTATTTGTGTACTATATACCTCTGTGATAGTTAAGTGCATGTCTCTGCATATAGTTGAGATCGTGTAATTGTAGGTGTAGGGTTCGTGTTGTAGGGAGAGAAGGAGAATCCTAGAGAGGAGACCCGATATAATCCCGTATTCTATATGATATTAGGAATGTTATTCCAGTGACCATCGATCACTAGAAGGATCGATGATCCTGACTGAAATATGGAGGAAAAAGGTTAGCGTGATCATAAGAAAAGCTACACCAGTCATTTGATCACTCCACTAATGGATGATAACCATTATATCTCAATCGTTCAAGGATCGGAAGGAACGAACATTGATCGTTCATCCTTTGGCTTGGAACTCTGCACATCGTCTGATTGTGAGGAAAGGGGAAAAACCCTCGGATCTCAATGAAGGAAAATCGACGACGGGGAGCCATTACAGGATTCAAAGGTTGAGTTAACGTTTGCACAAGTTTCAGTTCCAAAATCCACATTGATCATCTATTGTAACCTACCAATAAATCAACAGTTGGCATCAATTCCACTACCAATGAGGAGTTTCCATCGTGAACTCAAAAAAAGAGATAAACATCGTGCTATTTGGGACTCCACAGTCATCCCTAATCGTAGATATCCACCTCGGTTCAAGCTAAACTGTCGATTAGAAACAAGGAATAGAGTCGAGGTCATAACTCTTAGTCATATGAAGAGAAGGCATAGGTCCTTCGAGCATATGAGGAGAACATGGTTTAGCGCCTCTATGTTAATATTTAATATGTTTTTTTTTTAAATAGATATATTTCGTCTCTCTTGCAACGAAGAGGATCATCGATAGTATGAATAGTTCTTCGCAACTATTGATCATTCGTCACAAGAGCGATGAACTACTTTGTCACAACTATCGACCGTTTGTCTCTCTTGCGACGAACACTTCGTCGCAATTATCGATTGTTTGTCTCTCTTGCGACGAACACTTTGTCGCAAGAAATACCAAGGTTGTTTCTCTTGCGACAAAGTGTTTCATCGATAATATTGATAGTTCATCACAAGAACTACTAGGGTCGTCGCAAGTGCGACAAACTATCATTACCGTCAATGATACCATATGCTTGAATAGTTTGTCGCAAGAACTACTCTGGTCGTCTCTCTTGCGACGTGAATCCTAAGTTGTCATTCTTGTGACGATCATTGTTGGTCATCTCTCATGCAGCGAGCACCGTAGGTTGTCTCTCTTGCAACGAGCATTGTAGGTCATCTCTCTTACAACGAGCACCGAAGGTCGTCTCGCTTGTGACGACCTCCTTGGGTCATCGCTCTTGCAACGTTATCTCAGGTTTGTCACACTTTCCACATGATATGATGTGATGTTTGAGAAGCCCAAGATTCATCATAATCACCACGACGTAACATTGAAAGATCTTTGAAATGGCCATTGAAAAATGACCCAAATTTACTAGTGACCCAACATCAAGATTTGACTAACAACCATTTCGAAGTTTTGTAGACTTGATCCTATTGGGATTTAATGCCAACAAAATATGTAGTTAGCGTTCAGATTAGATTGAATTTTAGCATTTGGTAGAAGAAACAAACAAAATGGGTGAATGCAAATGGATTTGTTTATAGCACAAATTTATGAATTTTGAAAAAGTGTAAATACACCAGTGACTATAGATAAGATAACCAATGTGTAAAACTGAACCCAAGCTCCAAATATTAACAAAAAAATGTCATTATAGTCGTATCAATTTAACGAAACTTCAAATATGAAAAGGAGAAAAACTATAATCCTATACGAACAACTAATGTACACTGGAAACCTTTGAGTACTTACTGCTACATTCACTAATATAGAAATCACATCCAACAATGTTTTAGATGCTCTAACCAGATTTGGTTCTCAATAAACATTTGCAGCAAACCATGTCTCCATTGTCAAAGTTATATTTAGCAAGGAAGAGAAGCCAATAACCCAACCAGTGAGGTACCAACCTAGAACATTGCAAGCAAATCAAAACAATTACATATTCAAGAGGACAAAAATAGAGGTTAAAGGAAGTGAAAGTATCCCCAAGGTGTAATAGGTTTTACAATTAAATCACTGAAGGAATGGCTTCTCAAGAACTGAATATTGCATGTAGAAGGTTGTAAGGCCTCCTATGTCTCTAAAGTAGGATCCCCATGAATCAAATTTCAATTTTATTTGTAGGTGGTAGGTACAAATTCATGATTTCACCCAAGATTTTATGAGAGATCAACTCTATCAACTTTTATTAATTTTGTCTAGCGTAAAGATTCATATATTTCTTAACCAAAATCCCATTTCCTATGAAAATTCTCTTGACAAATATTTCATTGTTGAGGCTAGAGTCTCTACTAAGTAGAAATATCATATCTAGGACTAATCTTGCAAAAGAAGATTCTTGTGACAAAAAGAATCTAAAATTGTGCATTTGGCTTCTCAACAGGATAAAAAATGATATTCATCCAATAATTAGTTTTCCTTGTAAACTCAATTGAATAATTCTAGAGGAAGATATAGAATACGATAGAAAGAGAGGGTTATTATCAATGTCCAAGTTCCTCTTCTTCTAAGAGTGGGAATTCTCCTGTAAAGTTTTAAAAGCCTAGGTGTAATGTACCCCTGCATACACTAAATAATAAAAAACAGTTTTGCAATTTTGACCTCATGACCTCCAATTCCAGCAACATGCCTTAGCCAAAGAAAACAAGACAAATAAAAATAGAACACTCAAATCTAGCACAAAGAATGGAAAAGATCCACCATAAGCAAATCTTAGCATGCTAAAATCTCCCACGCACTCCCTCAAATATTAAATACAAACCTAAACAAAATGGTAATTGTGTGAATTTGTAACTCTAAATTTAATCCACTAGGGGGGCTTCTCTTTGAAGGGCATTTGTCTTTATCTTGCAAAGCCAACAAACGAGGTATTGTATCTAGAATTGGAATAGAGCCAACTCAGGTTGCTAGAGAATAGCAATGAGAGAACATGTCATTACTCATAATAAAATAAGCTAGAGACATGTGATAGACACTACATATTAATTTATGAAGTTTATGTCATTTTGTTACCTATGTTAATCATTTTTTTACTCTATGTTTCCATTTTATACAAGGAACGAAGCATTAACTTGGATTCCACCAGCCCCACTATGGATTCTAGCTTGAATGTATAGGTTTCATAAGTGGATATTTTACAATTGGTATAAGAGCCAAGGTTACAGCACTCGAGGATGTAAGGGATAAAGAGAAATGGTAGAACAATGTCTTGTCCCTGATGTTTACACTGAGAACATTCTCATTAATTGACTTTGAAAGAAACAAATACAACTAACTTGAGCAAGGTTGTGGAAACCATGAATAGGATGTCCCAGAATGGGTGCATTCCTGATATTTTTAGATACAATACATGAATCAATGATATTCACATCACCAAGATGATTCTAATAGTTGGAAACATACATTTTCTAACATGCCACAAGAACAATAAAAATCATGGAAGACATATACAATCATTGGAAGCTCAACACAAGGGAAAAGGAGTATAAGCTCTGAAGATGCAATTAGCCTTCCAATTTATGTTTCTGAAAATAAAGAGATGAATGGGATGGATTCTTCTCCTTCAAATTCAGGGAAGATGTTTGTGAGAGAGGAAATTAATCATGACATCATTTATTTAGATATGGAGAGCCTTGATCAGACATTCAACTTTTCTATTGTTTCACCAGATTTTGATGTTAAAAAGTATGATGAGAATCAATCTTATACTCCAACACATTCAACTCTACCTAAATATTCTTTCAGCACAATGTCTATTTTAATTCTAGAGTCACCAATTTCTTCAGAGAAATGAATTTTTAAGCTAGCAAAACCTTTCTCTATGTCACTAGTGTTTTCCTTAACACCTTGTCTAGGGAGCTCTGGGCATAGTGAGAACAACTTGCCTTTTCGGGGTATGCAATATTTGGAAACACCATCCAATTCCATGAGTGAAATTCATACATCACAGGAATTCAAGTCAAATGTACAGGGGGCATTCAATGCTAATATTTTCTTCAATATTAGTTTGAATATTTTGTTGCAAATGGACAATGTTGGTTCTGGGGGAGGCCCTTGCTCTTCAGGAATTGGAGCTATGTTGGATTTTATTGCAGAAATTCTGGAAGACATTGTAACTGAGTAGGTCAATGCAACACAAATTGTAAAAATTGTTCTTGAAACCATTCCTTTGTATGTTGGAGTGGATTCTTTATTAGTTTTCCAGGGTTTGTTCCTAATTAGGTTGATGAACTTCATGGAGTGTATGGTTTTAAGTGATGGGGAAGAAGTGGAGAAGAAACTTGATATGAATCATTGGTCCCCAAAATTACATGTGCTTAGCTGGTTTATTGTGGATCATGTATACATTGGTGGTTTTCTAAAGCCCCGGGGAGCATCAAAAGAATTAGAATTTTTGTTTCCCATGTTGCATCTTGTCAATAAATATGGTTTTGTTGAAGAAGAAATACTAAATGAAAAAATCCTTCTCTTTTCCCAAGAGGAAGCAAACTAACAGGCTTTATTGAAAAACACAAATCATATGATAATGTATTTCTTTTCACCTTCATTCTTAAGTGTCATTGGCGAGGATGACATTCTTTCACATATGATCTTACATCTTGAACTTAAAATATTGTAGTTGGTGTTCCAACTATAGATTTCTCTATAGTCAATACATGCATAGTTCTACAGTTATTGTTTCCTCACAAAACACTAATATTTTGCCCAAGCAATTTTGATACTGATCTTATTTAGTGTCTTTGTGTGAACTTGATTTCATTGCTTTGGGACCAAAGTCAAAATTCAAAAAGCATGGTTGTTGAGGTTATCAGGTATATATTGTTAAATCTTCATGCTTCTTTGGAGGAACTAATGGTCTTGAAACCAAACTAGGGACTTCTAAATTTGGCATCATCGACAGTCATTCTTCAATGAGAGACCATATGGGCCACCCTGAGGCTAGCCAGGGAGATTTGGAGAATGAACCAATATTGTGAGGTATTGAAAAACTCCAAGGTGAACGTACAATCTCTGTGATTCAAAACAAAAGTCAAGACGAGCGAGATGCTATATGATCTTATGAGTCTAGCTAAGGCAAAAAAAAAAGTCAAGATGTAAGTCTAATTCAAAATTCATGGGGAATGTAGAACCTATGTGAGCATAGACAGTCTAGTGTAAAAGTCAGGGAGAAAGTACAACCTTTGTGAGCATAGATAGACTAGTGAAAAAATTAGGGGGAACATACAACCTCTGTGAGCCTAGTCAAGCCTTGTGAGCCATGAGAAAAAGTCAAGGCATCTAGCAAAAGTTAGGTTGAACATAAACTTCCTATGAGCTAGAAACAAACAATCTTCCTTATATTTCAAATGATGTAAATGTATTGATATAGTGTGTTGGCACATGTAACTTTGTCCACCATGAGGTTAAATTCGAATAGCCAAGGATTCAATTTGAATGAGTTGTTAAACTCAAGTTGTAAAAGGTCAAGTTAAGAGTCAAGTTGAATGAGTTGTTAAACTCAAGTTGTAAAAGGTCAAGCTATAAAAGTCAAGTTGCATGCATGACAAGTGTCATGCATGGAATGCATGCATGACAAGTTGCATGCATGGCATGCATTCATAACAGGTAGCATGCATAACATGCATGAATGTCAAGTGCATGATGACATGGCACGCATGGATGTCCAGTCATAGGTCAAGTTTCATGGTGAGTTGGCATGCCATGCATTTCCAAGTCACAAGGGCGAGTTGTAATGCTAACTTGGGTCTCAAGTAAAAGTTCAAATTTGAGTCTCGTGTCTAGTTCTAAATTTGAACTGAGTTAAGTTCAATTCTAATTTGAGTCACATCTCCAGTTCTAAATTTGAGTTGAAGTGTTAAGTGGAGTTGGATTACACATGCAGTCAAGTTACTATTTCAATCTCTCTCTTCCTCCTTCAATGCACCTACATATACAAAGGTTGACCCTCATTACAAGACAATTGTTATGCAACATAAGGTTGACAGAGGAGAGGCATCATAGGTGTCCAACAAAGGCAACGATAAGTTTCTCCATGATAGTGTTGGTATATCAGTTAATAGAGAAGCTGAATATCAATTAATAGAGAGGTAGCATATTAGTCAATAAAGATGCAACATATCAATCAATAAAGAGGCATCATATCAGTCAATAAAGAGGCAACATATCAGTCAATAAAGGGGAAACATATCATTCCAAAAAGACAGCGCTATCATTGTTGATATATATATCAGCAAAAAAGGAAGAAAAGGGATCCTAGGTCAGTGTGTGAATTATGTCCACAGTGTTGGTATCTAACAACAGAATAGGATAGCAAGGTATCTCTTATTTTTCAGTTATGTCAGTCAAATTCAAAGTCATATTATCAATCTCTTTAACAGAATAATTTCATGGTGGATATTTTGTAAGTGGTCATACATTATCTTCGTAAGAAAGGAAGTTTGTTTGTTGGGGTTTTTCTCCATGTATACGGTTTCCCCAGGGTACATGTGGTGTTAATATGCATGTTGGTAGTTCTATATGGTTGTTATTGTTCTGATTTGATTATGGATTGTTAAGCTAAATTCAAAGTACAGTCTGAATTTAAAAGTAAACCTACAGCTAAGCAATCAAGCTCAATATTTTAACATATACATCTTCAACAATAATATGAAACCAATCAATGGCAAGGTGTCCAACACAGGTGCATACATATCATTAAATATCTCTTTAATAAGGGATCCACATATGTATGCATCATATGAGGGTGAATTGTGTAATAATAGGAAAAATAATATTAATCTTCATCAAGGGTTATCATAACTATGTGGCCATAGTCAAGAATATGCAACATTATCATTGATATCCATGGAATTGAAACATCAATAAGTATCTTGGACAATAAGTATATATGTAATATTAACCATACCACTAATGAAAGGTTAATCATAATCTAATAGGTACCAATGCTTCATAGCCCAAGAGACAAGAATATTTCATTCTTTCATTAAGAAATGTCAGTATTCATCATAGTATGTGAAATCACATAGGTGTCTAGGTTCATCATACTCAATTATTAGTGGAGGTAAGCATGAAGGGGTGTTGAGTATAGAACACCATCATTAACCATCAAGGATATATACATTCATCAATTCATACATCTATCATGTGGCAAGTAAATTTCTAACTAGGAATCATCCCAAAATAAGAGTCCAACTAATATTATAAAACACCAAATGATCTAATGTAAAAGACTATAAAAAACATGCAACTATAAAATATTATAAAAAACATGCAACCGTAAAATAGGCACCCAATTATCAATTACTAGTAGAATAAAACCAATGGGCTAACTAGACTATAAAAACACATGTCAAAACCCTTACCTTATCAATGTCCTTTCCTCGGGTCCATCTTCCCATACTACTTGATAATAATTTTCCACAAGTTGCATTTCCATCGCGAAGACCTGCAGAAATCATCAAAGACAAACTTTTTATATGAGTAAATAATATATAAGAAAATAAATAGGCATTTAAACATGTAAAATACTCTATAAATACTAAAGTGGAATACCTTAATGAGATTTTTTTATTTAGAGAATAGGTTATTCTCTACTGAACATGGCTAACCATGTGAAGGTGGAAGCTCACATGCCCC